>NQII01015326.1:0-17532 GCA_002778355.1 Clitarchus hookeri | reverse complement strand
AATAGTAGTTATATTTTGAAATAAATTAAGTCACTGTATGGATTAAAACAGGCATATAGGTGTTGAAACAAAAGGTTTAGTGATTGTTTAAAGAAATATGGTTTCATACAATATCAGGCTGAAAACTGTTTATATAAAGGATTTTTTAAAGGTGTTAGAGTGTTCTTAATAATTTATGTTGATGATGCACTAGTAGTATCTGGGAGTAAACAAGTTATTAAAGATATAATTTATTATTTAAAACAAAAATTTTGAATTAAAAAGTTAAATTTAACTTTTTTTTAATATAAATAGAGAGATTAAATAATGGTATATGTATATGTCAAAGTAATTACATCAAGCAAGTAATTAAAAGTTTTCTATGCATAACGCAAACCCTGTAAGTACTCCAGCAGACATAAATATTATTATCACAAGAATGTAGATGAAAACGTTCCAAATTTTTCATACAGAGAAGCTATCGGGTCGTCATTGTTGTTTTTGTGTTCCATTTCAAGGTCTGATGTATCATTTGCTGTGAATTTTTTGAGCAGATATGTTAATAACCCTAGTCAACAGCATATAAATTATGTTAAACGTGTAATAAAATACTTAATTGATACTGATGATTATTGTATTAAATATGGAGAAAGCAGTGATCTCGTATGATATTAAGATTCAGATTTTGCAGGGGATTTTGATACCCGTAGGTCTACTACAGGTTACATTTTTAAAATGAATGGAGGACCAATCACTTGGTGCAGTCAAAAACAAAAGAGCATTGCTCTCTCAACTACTGAAGCAGAATTTGTAGCTGCCTGTGAAGCGGCAATAGAAATACTGTGGTTGAAACAATTAAGGTCAGAGTTAGGTGAGAATTATAAATGTATTACACTATGTGTTCATAATCAGAGTGCTATTAAACTAATTAACAACCCTGCTTATCATAAGAGAACAAAGCATATAGATGTCAAATATAATTTTGTAAGGGAAAAAATGGAGCTGGGCTTAACAAAAATCGAGTATGTATCAAGTAAAATTCAATTGGCAGACCTGTTAACTAAGGCCTTGCCCACTCAATCTTTTGCATATCTGAGAAATCATTTTTTGTATTGCAAGTATTTTTTTTTTAACTAGTAATGTTAAATTTTAGTGGGAGTATTAAATATAAAAGTTTAACATTTTGCATTGTTTGAAAACAAATTGTTTAGTGGCATTATTGTCACCTGTGTGGTTGGTATAACTGTCACTAGGCGGCGCCATTGTAAAATGGCGTCTTTTATTATAACTGTGTCTTTATTGCTGTATCATTGTTATGGTGTAGTAAATAAAATATTTATACTAGAAATCTCAAGTTTCCTTATAGAAGAAACCCATAAACCTCAATAATATTTAGTAGAGAATCTGCAGTCAGGTTGTCAGTAAATCAGTAAAAACATTTCGAAGCCTTTTCTTCTTAAGTAATAACTAATTAAAAATAGGCGAATGATATCAGTTTCTTTTGGTTTCATACAAAGTTTGGTAACAATTATAGCACAGAAGTAACATGTTTGTTATTAAGAATTTTACAGCGTCACACTCCCAACGCATGGTCACTATTACACAGGATTTATCTAAATCTGACCGGAAAACTTGGGCTTCAGGTTAATCACGAAAAAATAAGTTTAAAGCATATATAAGACCTATATTAGAAATTGAATACTAAGGGCTGTACACGTCTTTGAAGTCGGACCTCAAACACTTGTTTATTACAAACCTTGGGAAAAATGTTTAAGATCGAACACCGAGTTACCAGATAATGTGTAAATGAACAAAGATCTTCAAACACCACAAAATCTGTCTCTGTCGTCAAATTATTTCATGTAAACAATCACGGTTACTACCCTTATTTTTAACTAATCTCCATGACGCCCTAACATATTTGGGATTTAAATGATGGATTATTAATCCACATGTCACAATTGACGAAAAATGTTGCATTGTGTAAATACACTAGTCCTCGCCGATTTCGAGCATTTCGTGTTTTTCATTCAAAATAACAACATTAACCAATACCTGGTAGGTAGGGCACGCACAACACTCAATAACACACTGTTGCGGCTATTCAAGGGAAGAGAAGATTCAAGAGCGAGGTACACAACAATAGCACGACAATAAACCGGTTCTTCAGTTCCAAATTCAAAATGTGTACCTCCCTTAGAACTCATTTTGAACGATAGGTCGTGTATATTTTTTCTACTTCTTTTTCCGTGATAAACTTGCTGCCAAAGTTTTTCGTTCGAATTTAGATATATCCTGTATAGTTCCATGTAAATGTTGATTATGAAGTGAGTTGGAATGACATGCAGTTTACAGCAACTATAAACTGGACACAACTTGCCGAAAGTGCTTAAAACAGCGAAAAACGTGTAAGAAATTGTGGGCATTGCGCAGCAATTACGCTCAGCCAGACACGGGAAAGTTAGTTTTAAAAATTAAAAATAGTTAAGTTTAAGTTAGTGCGCCAAAAACTAAATTCAGTTCCGTTGAAAAGTTAGTGTCTGGAAGAAGTAACTGATTAAAAGTTAGTGTGTAGAAAAGGTGAGGTGAGAGGTTTGGACGGCTCTTAACAGCGATGTTCTGATAGCCGATGAGGCTGAGATGAGGTGAGAAGGGAGCAGCGCCGGAATAAAGGGCAGCGGAAACGTAAGATGCTAGAGAAAACCCGCCGACCAGCCGCATCGTCCGGCACGATTCCCACTTGTGAAAATCCGGAGTGACCCAGCCGAGGGTTGAACCAGAACCGGGGGAGGGGGCGAGCAGCTTAATAGCTCAGCCACCGCGGCCCCAAGCATAAAAGTGTAGGTAATGTATGTTAAAAATTAGTGCCTGAAAAGTGTAGCTGAGAAAACTTAATGGGTCACTTTCTCTTAGAAGCAACATTTACTGTAACATTTTAGCAAAAACACAAAAATGTCAGCAATAAATTAACACTGTTTAACATTTCAGCAAGATAAATGTAAACCATACCATCACATGTCGTGTTAATTTTACTGTTACATCTGTGTTAAAGGAAATACTATAGATAAAATTAAATGGTATAGATATAAACTGCATGGCTAAAAGTTAGGCTCAGTTTCAGTTATGAAATTTATCCATGGAAATTTTCTTCTGAAGTTCTTACGAAAACAACATGGAATTTAAGCGTGTATATGCAATTCATACAATTAACTGCCAACTTTTGATAACTATTTTTGTATAAAAATTAACTTGTTTTTTAAGATACAAGTTACTTAGTCGTAAAATTCACGAATTAAGTTAAGAATATTGTTAATAAGTAACAGTTTACTTAAATTTTAACCTGTTAGCATGTTAGTAACCAAGTATGCGCTCAGGGCAGTCTTGTCTGAAACCACGAGTAGGTGGTAGGCGTTAGGGAATTTTCATTATTGGACTGTTGGCTAACGCCGTCATCACCTGCACACGGCTGCTGATATATGCTACACATCAACTTTATTTCATTAGGGACTTTCAGCTGTACGATGCAATGAGACGTGGCGATGTTTCTGTTTTTAAAATTGTGTGCTATATGTGTTGATATTTGCCCGTACGTCCTCCACTCCAGTAAGTGGATCTGTATGCTACAAATCACGTAAACAGGGTTGGATATAGAATGATTTTGATTCAAAATATAGTCCGTTCGTGATTACTTTACACTTTTTGAGTAAAACCTTTTGTTTTTTCCTAAATTTATTATGTATCACAAGCGTTTTATGTTTGTGTTAACATAAAAAAACCTCATTTTTGTTTAATTAAATTTTTACTTATATTTTATCTATAAGTTATATTTCATTTATGATTAATATAAATAAAAAAGGGAGAAAAATGTGTGTTGGTAATGTTGGAAGTAACCGTAAATGGACTTTATCCATAGTTATTTCGTGTACTGTGATTTATTAGTGTATATAACGCTTGCGAAATATAATGGCAATGTTACAGTTTTTCAATTTTTTTGCATTACCTAAATAAAAACCACCCCTTCAGTCGAAAATGTGTTCAATTATGTCCAGAAAGAGTGTCAAATTCTTATTTCAGTCTATATAAAAACTCGTTTCAATAACTTTATATATATTAAAAATTTTCCATACAGTAAAAATTTACATGGATTTCATAATATTGTTACATGTGACCTTCGTACCCTTCATTCCCCTCCTCGGGCATGCACTTGTATATCCGGTAACCGGAGAAAAGAAGGCATAGTTGCAATCTGACCAAGGTAACACTAACATGTACTGCGATACGGCCATTAAAGCGAGGCGAGTGGTACCATCGGAACGATAAGCAACGACGCAGTGACCAGCGAGTGTAGTCTGCTATCATCGGGATAATGGAGATTGATACGAAACGGCTGGAATGTAGGAAAGTAGGAAAGTAGGATTTGATACATAAGTGAGAGACGCTTGGATTTATGTATGACAGTGGACACTCTAAGAATATATGTTTAACTAATAAGCGACTGTAGCAAGTGTAAAGGCAGTGGTAAGGACTCTAATCATAACCAAGACTGGCATTAAATATTGCACTCTCCAATTGCAATAATACATACGTATTAATCGTATATTTATATAGTTTAATGTTGTAAATATTAGCTGGGCGCATTTTCACATATATATATATATTACATTGAGAAATTAAATTTAGTTTGTCTATTTTTATCATTATCTCCATATTTCACGAACTCTGATACACTCCAGGCTACTTGTAACACTATTATCAGAAGTGGGATAGTGGCGTTTACTTGTTAATGAAGTAGACAATAGAATATTAACTTGCAACATGAAATTAAAAAATGCAATAGCGGCAAGCCGTAAAATTAGTAATTTTCTGTGTAAATATCGTAACGGATGATAACCACAAATAATGTATGCAGGATTGAAAATACTGCGAGCATTAACTGTGGGGCTAAGTAGCCAAGTGATCGCAAGTGTTAGTACCGTGAATAACAAAATAAGTTGTGTAAAAGAAAGCGTAAAAGAAATTGTAAATACACAAATTAGTTGTGTGGTCAAAAGCGTAAAAATCCCTCTTAATAATGTTGTAAATAGCGTTAAAAAGAATTTCAATATCTAAATAACTAATGTAAGGCATTTGGTAGACAAGAAAATATATAGAGTTTATTGGAAAATAGACACAATAAAGGAAAATGTAAACAAGACAATATGCACAGTGAATGAAAATGCAGATAGGAATGAGTTAGTGAGTACGGTACTATACTGTGTGCAACATAAAATTGACCGTGTGAGTGAAAGAATAGACAGTGTGAATGAAAATGCAGATAGGAATGAGTTAGTGAGTACGGTACTATACTGTGTGCAACATAAAATTGACCGTGTGAGTGAAAGAATAGACAGTGTGAATGAAAATGCAGATAGGAATGAGTTAGTGAGTACGGTACTATACTGTGTGCAACATAAAATTGACCGTGTGAGTGAAAGAATAGACAGTGTGAATGAAAATGCAGATAGGAATGAGTTAGTGAGTACGGTACTATACTGTGTGCAACATAAAATTGACAGTGTGAGTGAAAGAATAGACAGTGTAAATGAAAGACGGGACAGTGTAAACGAAATGATGGACAGTGTCAGTAAAAGGGTCGACAGTGTTGAAAATGAAATAAAACCTGGAACGACTGCATTTAAGGAGGAACAGCAGGAATTTCTCGAGCAGCAGAGTAGTAGGCATGGGTGAACGGCGAAGAACGTGGTTGCATGGTCTCCGCCCCGGCAGCCGAGATAATTGGGGAAGAATAGCAGATTGTAACCGATACAGTAACCTCTGAGGGCGGCCAGCAGCTCTGCTGCACATTGGTGTCTCGCTGCCAGGAGTGGGGAAGGCGTTCGCAATTACTTAAGCCCACTCTACCTGATAGTCAAGACTCCTTGGTGGAGATTATTAGCAAATGTACGATATGTTTTCAATCATCGAAGAACAAAAGTGAAGGAGTTGTAAAGAATGAGACAATAAAATATTGACGAATTCAAGTAGCCGAAGTATTCAAAGACAAAGCGTACAAAGTAAATGAAATAATTATAATATGAGTAATTTAAATGAAGTTGTTCTAAAACAATTCCCTACTGATTCTCTGAGGGAGATATCTTCGTACATAGCTGTAAATCCATGGCTGCAAATAATTAATAAGTTCAGGTATAAGTGCACAAGAAGGCCATTAATAAATTTAATGTATTTTTGATGTCCATTTGATGAGTCAAACATCGCTAGGGAACGTTCGAGTAATTAGTGTCTGAAAAAGGTTTGAGGAATATTTGACAAACATTTGAGAAATGATTGACCTGAGGAAAGTTTGAGGCTTATCTGAGGAATGAATGGGAGAGGAGTATTTGAGGTATGTATGAGAAATAAATGAATGAAGAATTTCTAAATAATGCTCGATATACTAATGATAGCGTTAAGGAATGTTGAGGAATGAGTGAGGGTTTTTTGAAGAATTCGTGATAAATAAATGAACTGACAGCCGTTTCAGGAGAATCTTAGGAATAAATAAGTGAGGAATGTTTGAGTTTTGTTTGATAAATGTGTGAGGAATGTGTGAATATTATCTCAAATCTCACTTCTGTGCTATTCTTTATGTGCTGCTCGGTGACTCGTGTAACATAAATTTTCATACCGTTTATTATCTGGGGCAGTCTGTGAATGCCTGAATGTGATTGGTGATCTGCAGTCACATTATACCTCTTTGAATGAAATAATTTATAAGAGGCCCATCGTATAAGTGTTCTGTCAAATTTGTTGATATAATAAAATCGATTGAGACATTTGAGTTATAGCCATCAAAAGAGAGTTTTTAAATAGTTCTGCCACATTGGGGAAAATAATTCGTAAGTTAAACGAAATAGTTTTATAAGTAAATTTGAGATTTTGAAGTAAAATAATAATCTGAAAAATTAAACTTTCATAGTATAAACTGTACTAGTGTGAACACTTAATACCTAAATGCTGCTTTGTAAAACCACATTTAATAAAAAAAAAAAATTTCTTTAAAACATTTTGAAAATTATGTTTTTCAGGTATCATTTTTTTTTCTCCTCCGATTTTGGTAACTTTTCTGAATTTTCAAGATGAAGGTGTGACAACCTCAAAGGTCGTGTTAACGGTCACAAACATATAACTTGTCTCGCGTCGGAGGTCCTTATTTTGCACATCAACACTTCACCTTAGATAATGTCTTTGTAACGCCATATTCTGTCAACAAGTATATGAGTCAAAGAAAAATGTGTGTATTATGAACATCACAAGGGTTTTTAGAAGTGAGTTGAGCTCACTGTCTAAGTAAGTGGACATATTCCTTTATTTAGTCATATATTTTTATGACAATCATAATGTGTTCAGCGCTCAATATGAAAATGTAGTTCAGACAGACAAAGTTATCTCTCCAAAAGTTTTTTTTTTTTTTTTTAGTTTATAAACAGTGTTTTAAAAGCTAATCGCAAAAGGTGCCATAGTTCGTTTTTTTTTAATATTAATTAATTAAGTCTCTCTAATAACCCAACTTGCTTTCGTGTCATGAAAATGAACACAGCTTAGTTATAGTATAAATAAGAAATTTCATTTATTAATTTGAATGAATTGACAGATTTTTACAGTGGTTGTAACATTTTATTTAATTTTCAAACTGCCCACACACTCACACTTCCATCATAAAACTTTACCTATTATTTGCAGCAAAGCCGAGGTTCAGTTACAATTTGGAAGATTCGTATTGCCAATTGTAATTCATTTGTGCTATGAAAAGTACACAGATTGTTTATATATTAGAACGACAAACTTCGACTGCAGGCTAATCACGAAAATGCAGCATCATCGAAAAAGGTGTCCGTGATTTGGTACTGAAATAACTAAGTCCGTATCTAACGGAAATTATTCATACATATGCTAAAATACGCAGAAACGCACCAAGTTTTACAACATTTCTAGAATACTTCGTTGCACGGCACACATCTAGTCGATCTCCGCCCATGTGCGGTGAATCATGTCATGAGTCACAATCGATGTCGCTGCATCGATTCCCTCCCTTAAATGTCATAGATCCCGGATTTTTTTCAGAGTTAACAATATTCTTCAAATGACCGCAGAACAAGTTCATAGGAGCCAGATCAGGGCTTCTAGGTGGCCACAAAACAAAACCATTCTTCCAATACCACGCCCGGGAAATCTTTTATTGATAAATTCACGCGCGTTCATGATGTAATGAGGTGGCGTTTCATTTTGCTTAAATATTTCACTTACGCCCTGTTCCCTTTCAATGTGATCATTTTGAAAGCAAACGTAAAGTTCTACAATGGCCAGATACCTGGCACCTGTAACCGTGTTCTCAGCAAAATTAACGAACATATATACGACCTATTGTCTAAACCACTAAGGGCGGTACATATGTTTGAATTTGGGTCTGAAGCACTAGTTTATTACAACAATTGGAGATGGAACACTGAATATCCGGATAATATGTGACACATGGGTTAATATTCCATCCTTCAAATACCAAGTATGCTAGAGCGTAATGGAGATAAAGTCGAAATAAGGTCACTACGTTTTATTGTTTCCATGAAATAATTTGATGACAGCGACAGACAGGTGTTGTGGTGTTCGCAGATTTTTATTCCGTTACAAATTATCCAGACACTCAACATACCATCTTAGAAATGTTCTCCTGTATTTGTCTATTTATTTATTGAATTACCATAAATGTCACCTATTTTATGAGACTTGTTTACTTCCGCGTTAGTTTGGGAACTCGCTTAACTAAGTTTTTACGCTAAGAAAGACTGATAGGATTCACTTCTCCACTGAAAATTGTTCGATTTCCAACAAACTAAAAATGCAAGCCACTGTAAACAGAAAATAATCACAGAACTTTTCAGAATGCAAACGTGTTACTTAAGTTCTGTAGCTCTGAATGCGACTTACGGATTTTTCTCCAAGCTTCGTGTTTTCTGGAGGCAGTTGTAAGAAGACAGCGTGTGAGTGAAGGTTGCCTACAGCAAGTTTCTCTACAGTGGAGAGAACAGGTCATCTTAATATGTGTAAGCGTGTGAAAGGCTGTAATTTATTTTCACGCGACCTTGATTTACTGTCTGCACACGAATTTTTATAGTCTGTTTCAAGCCAATGTGGGAATAAGATATTTTTCTGTTGACTTTTACTCATGATGACAATATTCAATATTATATATAAATGTTATTTGGCAAGTGAATTATCTTATTTTCCCAATTTCCAATAATATTTTAATTAACTCTTAAATTATATTTCGCGACTGTGGTAATATGGTTCTTAAATATAGCGGGCTAAAATCAGACATTCGGTCAGAGAGTTTAGTTGTTTATTTCTGCCACAAATTCAAAAAAAGTTCTAATTTACAATATTTTTAATAGCCTCCAACTTGAGAAACGTTTCGCGGTTTTTCAGTTTTAAAATTGCACGCTACTGATGTTTACTTCAGAAATCCTCTTCTTATATCTAAATAAAGATATATCTACACAGTTACATATAAAAACATGAAAATGCACGTACTGAACACATCTATATACATAAAATTCATATTTCACGGCCCAAGCAGTAGTTACAAAATGTATATAAAATCAGTCAGTGGGAATAACTGAAATGACTCGTTACCATCGCATGTGAAGAATTCTCGTGCGTCGCATAAACATAAACTAATGAATAGACAGTACTCTTGAGAACAAGGAAGTTATCTAGTTCACAACTTTTCAAATGCAAAATATATGGTTTTAGTGAAGGCGGAGTCGCGATGGCAGAAACTTTAAAAGTCCTATAAAATTACTTATCGTTGAAAAAATGTGTGAAAGTGACGAACACACATANGCGATGGCAGAAACTTTAAAAGTCCTATAAAATTACTTATCGTTGAAAAAATGTGTGAAAGTGACGAACACACATACTCTCTCGGAAATCGACAGAAAAACCAAGAAACACATTGATCTTCTAGTCCTATAACAGGGAAGTTTTATTCACACATACTGTATGTAGATTTCCCACAAACAATCTTTCTCCCTTAGCCGTACTCCTGTTTATGGAGTTTATTNATTCACACATACTGTATGTAGATTTCCCACAAACAATCTTTCTCCCTTAGCCGTACTCCTGTTTATGGAGTTTATTAGGCATGCTGTAAGACAGATTCAGTACTAATTGTAACCCTCTAGCTGCATTAAATGCTAGAAATGTAGCGTAGAAACGATCGTAGAGGTGACTAGTATACTGCGGGGTGGAGTTCTGTGTACATTCTAGATGATGGTTCATTTTGGCATGGGTTGTAGCAGATATCGCAAACCAGGCTAGTCAAGTCACACACATGTTGGACGAGGTACAAGTCTGGTGAACATGCTGGCCAGAGTGTTTGACGATCACATTAGTGAGCGCGTTGCAGTGCAGGAGCAGTCTGCAGTTGGGCATGATTCTGATGGATCGTTACGTCTCGCCGTTGTTGAACAAGTGGTGGGCGAATGGATTTGACGATTATCAGGATGTATCTTTCAGCAATATCAATGTTCCTTGTGTAAACACCAGAGATGGAAGGACATTGTGGGCTAAGGCTCCGCAAACCATTTCAGACTTCTGTCCTGTGTGTTGCTGCAGTTTACGCTACAGAAGATATCGCTCATACGGTTGNCTCCGCAAACCATTTCAGACTTCTGTCCTGTGTGTTGCTGCAGTTTACGCTACAGAAGATATCGCTCATACGGTTGGCATGGCATGTACAAACGACCATCTTTATCCCCGAGGAATAATTCTCTCTTGTCAATGAACACGACGCTTTGCCAACGGGCCCCTCCAGGCGCTAGAATACTGCTGGCCGACCGCGCGATGGTGAGCAGTAGAGAAAACCGTGGTCGTAGCAAAGCGTCAAACATATGAGTGTGGATTGCCCCAGTGGTGATGCGATGGTCGTAGAGTGTTGACGACAGAGTGGACGAAGGCACACGGGAGTGTCACAATGTAGGGCTCTCGTGTGGCCAACTGCCATGTAAGCCTGATCTCAATCCCCCTGCCTGCGGTTGGGAGCCATCACGACAAATGATGGCCTAATCGGCTGGTGCTTGGACGACGTTAAAAAAGCACGTTATGTTATGTCTAAGTAGTCTGACTTGGACAGCCAGTAGGGGCGAGGACGAAGGTCCTAAAGGATAATGCACCCCGGGCGGAACACGATTCCTTCTGAGTGCGAAGGGCTCATAGCGATGCGGGACGATATGAAAGGCTCATGAGAGTGCCACACAAGGGCCTTGTGTGAGGCCAACTGTGGTGTTGGCCAGAAATTACACGTAGTGATCGGGCGTCACTCGATTCCACGCTAATGAAATTATCACCTAATTACTGGTACTTGTCACATCTGCTATATGTCTAGATGTCCTAGTGGTGTTCAAAGTGAGACAGAGGAGGCCAATCAGAAATTTCAATGTGAAGAAATAGATTTGTATGAAAATAGACGAAAGTGCAAGGGAAAAAAATTGGGAGGGGATCTGCGACAAACCCGTGGATATTGCGATTCCTTCTGTACTGGGTAACCCACAAGTGTCAATGAAAAGAACGGAGAAGCATGAGCTGACCTATAATTGCAATGTTATAGGTTCCCACTTACGTTCTAGGTAAGACTGGGAAGTGAGTTGCACATTTTTTGTACCCGGAAATAAAGTAATAGTCGTCGCAAAGACGAGCGTTGCAATAGTACTATATCACAATAACAAATGTTTTGTTGTAATATAGACTTAAGTCTAATAAAATAATTCCAGGAGGTGGTAGAAACAGGACTCCTTCACTATGAATGAAAATTAATATCACAGACCAAGGATACAGCGTATTGTAATATAGTATCGCAACTCCAGAAATGGTTAGAGCTGGAGACTAAAGCCAATCTTAAAATTTTTTTTTGTTGCCCTAGTGTATGGTACTTCATTAAATCTCTTGTAGGTCGTTGTGCGGTTTGTCGTGGTGTCTCGTACAATGCAACCATCTTGGCTCGCGCATGTTGGCCTCCGCCATGGGAACATAGTGCGTGGGTCTGCGCACCTTTATTTGATCTGCGGCGTTAGCATCGATGCCTTGCTACTTTATACTTAAACCTTTCAGAGCACCAAGGCCTTGGTCATCTCATCTAGCCACGTACAAATACGGCTTTTTTCTCATCCACTTCCATTATAGCTACTTTTTATTTCCCGTATTGATGTTCATAAATACATACTCAAGCTCATACAAACCGTTAGGATGACCACCGCAAAAACGCAACTTTTAAAAAGAAAATAGATTAGTAAAACTATGCACTCAAACCAAGTTCTTTGCATTCAGTTGCATACTCCTAACATTTTAGAGCTCCGAGCATACGTCCTTGTATTTTCTACCGACGTATACCACTTTAGTCTTAAGACAAGCAGTTATTATACGTTTTTGAGGAACACACAAGCGCGGGAAAGATATGATGGTGGTAGGCGAATAAAACGTCTTATCGCTATTACAATCGAGTTATTGCTCTGACATGCTGACTTGCGTCGTGATAAGTACTTCTGTGGAAATAAAGCGGACATACTGTGTATTTATTGGCGGGGAATTCTGCATCATGGTTATATTTACTTACTTTTTGCTATTGCTAGACAAGTCTCACATGTGTTCTGGTTGTCGTCTTCAAAATAGCACACTACAAATTATTGATCTTTACTCATGTTGTAAAGCTTCAAAATTTGTACAATTATAGAAAATGAATTTTACGAATGTTTTACTTAATAACGTCCACGTTTAGTGCACAGAGGCAAACCGGAGAACGGAGAATTCTATACCATAATGCGTTACTCAATAAATTTGCCTTGTAAACAGTTACTAACTTAGACCCCACAATAGGCAAAGTAGGCCAACCGAGGGTCGCCTTTTAAAGTTAAGTAACCTATAATTACAACTAAAATTAAGATGATAAATATTTTTTTCCCATTACCTTCTATGTTTTGGTAACTTTGTTGATATATCAGGGGACTCTGTTTTAAAAACCAATTCGGCAGAAGGGGCGAAGAGGATTCTATTACTGGCGGGTTCGCACGCAAATTTTTGCACCTGTGAATCGTGCAGGATGTTGCCGCTGGTTGGCGTGTTTTCTCAGGGATTTTCCGTTTACCCCGCCCTTGTATTCCGGCGCTGCTCCATACTTACCTAGTTTAACCCTCATTATCTCTCAAGACCTCGTCGTTATAGGAATTTTCTCAGATATATAAAGATTTACGTGCTTTTTATAGCATTTTTTATTGTGAAATTCTATAAGAATGAATTACGCGAGATTAAGTTTTTCAAGTGGCTCAATATATTTGCTTTTTAACTTAATGTCAGCATTACATAATACCAACGTTCCTATAGTTTATAAAATATGACGCGTCACTCTAAACGTTTGAAAGGGGGGCCATTTTGAAAATAAGCGTTCGACAGGAATGTACACTAAAAAGTGTCCGGTTTCAATTCCTGGTCCTGTGAGTGTGCCAAGTTCGGCTGAGTTTCGATGCAGTAGCTGAAACGTTTAGAGGGACACGCGCACCCACACACACCCACACACACACTGGCTGGAGGATAGGTCGGTACTTACTCCGTAGCGGACGGCGCGGCAGAGTATGGCCACAGGCTGAACATGATGCTGGCCTTGCCGAAAGTGGAGTGCGGGCGGTTTATATAGCCTCCAAGACTAGAGACAGGACGTTTGACCTTGGTGCCACGCGCGGTAAGAACAGCTCCAGGCCTACGGCAGTTGTCAACAGGTACGAACATCCTGTGGAACTACAGAACAAAAGACTTCGTGTATTTACACATCGCATCAAGGCGGCTTTTGTCAGCGCAGCGCACGTGCTTTTAGAACACTGTGTTGGAGGTTTCTTTGCGAGAGGTTCTTGAAAGCGGAGTCGAAAATAATCACGTGACAGCAAGAGAGTTATTTCTATTGCGTCCACATAAGCGTCAAGATGGTTCGCAGATGAATACCAAAGGTAAGAAATTAAAGACAATCAAAAACTATAATTATTTTCTACATTTTTTGCATATTGCCTCCTTTTTCTTTTCAATATAAAAAACCGTAAAGCTAATAAAAATAAAAACAAAATAATTATTTTTAAAAAATTGTTTAAATAATTTAAAGGAATTTCAAATTTATTTATTTTTCATACTAATCATAAAATGGAAAAAAAAATTAATACGCTGGGCTAGAGGTCAGAAAATTCTTTCTAAGTTAATTTAATTAATTTACCTGTGAGGCCATCTAGTTGTTTTAAATCGAAATAGGTTTCAAATGTAATTTAAAAATTACTTATAAAGTTTGCATAAAATTTGTGTATATTGAAACAGAAAACAAAAGAGCACTTACAGTAGAACCAATGTGCTGAATAAAGGTATAAAATTGTTTTCTGAATAAAATATTTGAACACATTTAATATTACTTAATCACGTGAAATAATTTCTATCCAAGTAGATATTGCTAAGAAAGGCGTAAAAAGTGCTTTTAATGTAATGTTCTTATGGGAGGCAAACATTTCCATACCTATTTTTAATTCGAACTTATTTTTGATAGATATTAGCGGTGTATAAATAATAAGCTGGGATGATTATGCATTATGATAAGCTACTTTTCTCACTTCTGTAACAATAAATACGGGACACGAATTTTATTTAGTATGTGCGAATAGTTATATCTATATTCGGAAAGGTTTATTTATGCATTTATGATTGTAAAGTTATGCCTGTGCCATGCTGATTAAAATATTCCGTTATAAAATATTCCCTCGTTATTACTTGGTATATCCAGACTCCAAGAAATAAGTGATACGTTTCCTGAGTTCCAGTCATTATTAAGCTATGTAATTTATGCCCTTCTTGTTCCAATATACTCCAAAAGTACGTGTCTACGGTGTACCACGTGTATTCTAAATTTTATTCTGAAAAATGTAACGGAAAATATAAACGTAAATGCTTTTTTGTCATTTAATTAAAGCTCTTATTGCTGTAACGTAATTCACTTAAGAATACGGCATGGTTGTGCAAGTATTTTATCTGAATAGGCATATTTTGTAAACGTAAAAAGTATTTGTTCTTATGTAGCTCGTAAGTAAGCCCATTAAATATAATAAGTGGGCCGTCAAGTAGAAGTCACAAAACTCGCCTTTTAACAAGGTGAATCGGTTTCGATTTCCGGTGGATTCACCCGGGTTTTTGCAAAAGTTAAACTTATCGGACGTTGCAGTTGTCTGGTGGGTTTTCTCGGGATCCTCCTGTTTCTCCCATCTTACATTCCGCCGCTTCTCCACATTAACCTCTTTTCATCCTCACAGATGCTCCAGAACCACCTTGTTAGGGACGACAAAAAACCTCTAACCTCTCAAATTTAATGTCTCGCAGCATTACTGTATGTGCTTTTATTTTTGGTAACCAAATCTCCTCGATTTTATGACACATGTAACGTTTCTGGTGGCTTATGGCTTTAATGAAACCCAATCTAAAATTCTAAAATAAAACATAATTCATACCTTACCTGGGATTTTAAAATATAAAACCACGTAACGTATACTTGCTTTTCAGATAAATATGTCACATAGTCGTGGTCCATCCAGTCTTCCTACTCTAACACGATAAGAATGGATTGCTAATACGATTACGATATGATCATATAGCGATGGGCAGGTCAATTCTTTACTAAGACGACGCTCCAATCAAATAATAAGGTAAATCGTAGGATTGGTGTTAGGGTGACAGCAAAGGAAGGAATGGATGATACATGGTAACTACAATGGGATATATTGGTTGAAAATTGTGGTTAACTTCGCACAATCGTGAGACCTTTTGTTCACGCTAATCTTCTAACGACCTGAAAAATTATTCGGTGATGGAATTCTCAACTGGCGATTGCGGAAACTTCGCTGCAACAGAGGACATATCAAGTGTTTTTGTTATCACCTTATTGTGAAGCAGTTTCGAAATAAATAAAATAACTACATTGCTTGTTCTGGCTATGTACCTGTGTAAATCTCTACATCTGAATTTGGCAATTAGTTTCTTTCATAATATAGTTTGTGATCTTCGGTTTGTAAGCATGAAGTACATAGCTTTATAAATCCTTTGAAGCCACAAAACGTTCAGCTGTGGTATTTGTTGCACCCCTGTAAAAGCTATTTGAGAGAATGCAATTATCGTCATTTCATACAAAATTTAAATACAAAACATATTAGAATGCGACTTCTGAGAATGCCAATTCTTGGGTCCTCTTTCTGTAAACAGGTGTGTTCTAGTTCTAAAAAAAAGCACAGATTATGAGTTTCAGTCGATTCCATAATTAAAAATAGCATACCAGTAAACTCGCTCAGTTTCAGGAAAATAAATGGTTCACTGAGATATCTTTCCAGCCTTACGTTTAGAATAAAATTTGTTTATCAAAAACTAAAAAATGTTTTGTCTAGTCATTATATCACACTCTTAAGATAACTCATTATGCAGGGAATCTACATAAAGTTCTTGGAGGGGGAAGAAGTTATGTTTATCCACTGACTTCTTATCTCTCCAGAGATTTATCTTATAATCAATATAATTACTGGGAATCCACATAAAGGCGTCTGACTACCTAGGGACCGAAGTGCAATGCAGCGTGTTTGAAATACAAGTTAAAATTAACACCAGAGCATGTACTCTGCTTTCACACGAAAAGTAATCACACTCCATAATATTCCGTAATACATATTTTACAACATCTCGCCTACTTATAACGTTAACCATTACAGGCCCACTTTTATTTACGTTTTCATGCCTTGCAAACAAAACATTTTGTGATTCATGCTGTACTTACGTCGACACAACACTTGTTTCGTTGTAACAGCCAATGATCTGTAAGCTATATGTTCGGCTACAGTAATATCAACCAAATGACTTAGACCTGTAAAACGGTTTGCGAATCATTTACACACAAGTAAGTTGATTAGTCATTGAGCTTCGCGTTAAGCAGTACAGACAAAAAATTACCTACACGTGCATTATAAACACAAATGTGTACACTGGGTCTGAATGGGTTAGTTTTAAGGCCTATAATAGGGCCAGAAAAAATATTTTCTTTTCTTTGTATTATAAAATTTTCGACGCGAATACAAGAAAATTGTACGGAATCCTATATTGAAACTTATGAAAAATTAATATCAGTAATATAAAAAGCATATGCTTTACGTGTTCCTCGTCGTTATAGGAATTTTCTCAGATATATAAAGATTTACGTGCTTTTTATAGCATTTTTTATTGTGAAATTCTATAAGAATGAATTACGCGAGATTAAGTTTTTCAAGTGGCTCAATATATTTGCTTTTTAACTTAATGTCAGCATTACATAATACCAACGTTCCTATAGTTTATAAAATATGACGCGTCACTCTAAACGTTTGAAAGGGGGGCCATTTTGAAAATAAGCGTTCGACAGGAATGTACACTAAAAAGTGTCCGGTTTCAATTCCTGGTCCTGTGAGTGTGCCAAGTTCGGCTGAGTTTCGA
>NQII01015325.1:1495-39655 GCA_002778355.1 Clitarchus hookeri | reverse complement strand
GTTGGGGCCGTGGAGGGGAACATTGTACAAGGGGGGACAGGAGGTTGAAGGATAGTGGAAATTGTTCGTTTCACATATGATACATAACCTTAAAAAATTGCAATAAGCTTAAAAAGGAGTGGGGAAACGGGCATAAATTGAAAGCCCGTATCTCAGGAACTATGCGTCGAACGACAAAAGTACTTATAACCATTTGTGTACGTAATTTGGCGTTTATCATTATTTGCTATATCATATATTGCTTTTAAAAAACCGAACCATAAGCGAAACAAAACGAAAAACTTTTTATGGCCGTTATTTTTCCAATATGTCGGCATTTACAAGCCGATTGGTCAGAACCTTCAATNAAAACGAAAAACTTTTTATGGCCGTTATTTTTCCAATATGTCGGCATTTACAAGCCGATTGGTCAGAACCTTCAATGTGAATCAGTATGTAAAATGAAAAGTACTAACAGACGTGTCTGCCAAAATTCAGCTTTTTATAAATTTTTTCTGCTAAAACACAAAAATTTAGCTAAAGTGACTCGACTATAAAATAAATTTCACCGACATTGTTATTTTAGGTAATACTCCTCTGTTTAAATTTGTTTAAAGAATTTTTTATAAATTTATTTGAAAATTTTTAATTTCTGTGAAAAAAAATTTGTCTGAATAATTCTTAATCACCAAACAATTTCAATTGTATCTCTTTTTATTTTCGCTATGTAAAAATAACCTTTAATGTAGGTGAATTGTATATAATCACGTTATACATCTTTCTAGCTATATCATTGTTTAACTATATTTTGATAGTAGCTAAATTCTAAAACTCTAATACATTTAACGTGATTTTGCAATTACATATTTGCGCCGACAAAATAAATTAAAACTTAAAATTTACTTGAAATTTTTTTTTACAAAAACGTAAAAAATTTAATTTTTCCGACAGTCTTTAAGCCACTATTATTAACACTTGGTGAGTTAATACACGAAACACCAAAGTCATGTAGACAGTTCCAGAATATCTGCATATTTAAGCATTTCTTATGATTAATTTCGGTGAATTACACCTGATTTATTAATTGAATATCGTCAGAAGAATGGCTTAATAATCTCATACATATTAATATACAAAGAAAAATATTAGATTTAAAAATGTCCAACTAGTAAATTTCTTATAAGAAAATCACAACATGCTTAACATAATCGGAAATTACACTGCAAGGGAACAACTATTGTCGTGGGCTCGACCGAAAACCATTGTTATACAAAATAAAACTAGTATCTAACAGCTAAAGTGAGTTCGCTGAAACGACTCGTAACACGGATGAGAGTCGATACAATCTGTAAAATCTACACTGTTAGAAAAACTGTCCGCTAAATTACGGAAAATAACGGTTACAAATTATCCAGACATCTGCGTTAAATTACGATCTCTTAGTTTTTTTCAATAACGTTCTCTCCGTAAATTTCACATAAATCTCCGTGAATTCACGGAACATGTCCACAAACCTGCAAGTTTTTTTTTAAATCTGCTCTTTATAAAAAGGGGCAACACAAAAAGTTGGTGATTCACTGTGTATAAAAATTACTATAAAAATAAAAAAATTGATTCGGTGGCGGGATTTGAACTCGGAAAATAAGTGGGTAGTCCAACACATTATCCACTTACCTACCTCGCTTTAATACAAGATACGTTGTAAACATGGAATTTGTATCGAATGATGCGCGTACCTCTTTATTTTTAGTCATGTTAAGTGTGTACGATTTTTTTTATTTCAGGTTTACAAACAGGGGTAAGAAAAAGAGTTTTATTTTCGTAATGTATTTCACTGTGCTTAACATAGAAATTTTAAAAAGTTTACATAATTAATACTGTAGTGGGATTTAAACACGAATCGAAAAAAAAAAACAATCAGTAACTCGAAAGACTGACCTACCACACATTTACACGAAGTATTTTGTAAATATGGATTTAATATGAAAGTGACGAACGCGCCTGTCTTAGTTTCAAGTCGTGTTAGAGCGCTTGCTGTATTTGCGGTTTATAAAACGAGGTTACGAAAATATTGTTTTATTTTTGTTATGCGCGTGCTTCACTGTGTATACAGAAGGTTTTGTCCTGTAGCGTAATTTGAACATGAATCAACGAATTGGCACTCCATGAGTGGACCGCCACTCACCTACTGCTATTTTACACGAAGAAGTATTGTGAAGATGGGATTTTATGCGCTTCAAGTATCAACTGCATTGTTCGTGTCTCAAAATCTAAGACATAAGAATACGAAGAGCTTCCGTATTTTATATTTATGGAGCTTATTTCCATTATTCGTCATTACGAAGTGCCTTTCCGTACATTAACTCTACATATCCGTAAAAGTTTCCGTAAATTTACAGAAATTTCTAAAAACAAAGAAGATCGTTAAAAATGTGTGTTTTTCACATTCACGATAAGCAGACACTGCCACGTACTTTACGAAAGTCATTTTCAAGCATCAGTTGGTTTCCTTCCAGCTTTAATGTCCTGGATGGCGTCCAAAATAAAGAAA
Organism: Clitarchus hookeri; assembly: GCA_002778355.1. Lineage (NCBI taxonomy): Eukaryota > Metazoa > Arthropoda > Insecta > Phasmatodea > Phasmatidae > Clitarchus > Clitarchus hookeri. Next base: position 37,125 of record NQII01015325.1, on the reverse strand, counting down.
ACGAATTAACTCAGTTGTCTGTTCAGCAAAGGTAGTCAGATCGTTACACGACGCAGCATCACTATCTATTACGTCGATAGTATCCATCCGATGGTGTACATCTCCACGCCGATATTTAAAACCCAGGGAGGGGCGTCGTTTGTTCTCGGCCAAGACTTCGTAAGAGATGCGGTCCCACTGTCGAATACAAATACACTTCACACACACAGCGCCGCTAGTGAAAGCCGTATTCAGGAACACCGATCGTCGCCTTGAATTTCTCCGTTTTCAACTACATTTTACATGTAGGATTGCCGGTCGAAATTGTCGGGATTTGAAGTTATAAGTAAAAGGTTCCCAAGCTTCTGCGATCTGTTACAGTTTGAATGCTATTAAAAATGTTCTGACTTATGGCGGCAGGAGAGAAATACGTAGAAAGCAATTATTTGGAATGCGCAAAGTCCTTTATAATTGGAACAGTTTCTAACCGAAATGAATGAAAATGCTGAGTAATCATCCATTATAATAGTTATACTAAATGTAGTGTATGTTCGCATCTCTGGTTGATATGGTCTGTTCCACACGAGCGACAAAAATAAGCTATTTAAGTAAACCGAGGTTTACGTCAGTAATTTTGCTAAGGAATCCTCTATGCCAGTGGTACTTAGACTTTTTTTAAGGGGGCCATTTTAAGTAAAACTAAGACCGCCGGGGGCCGCACTTACGACACTTGACATAATAATATTTGTGAACTAAAAGTAGGTGGGTAATTCGATGACGTTTAAAATTCAGAGTGTCGTGTATCGTCTTGCAAGTCGTTTGTTTATTCGTTCGATACGGCGATGGCGGGCGGAGGTAGTACATCAAAAATATGTACAAAAGTCACCTGACTGATAAAATAATGAAAAATATCGTCTAGTTTCATCAGTGACTTTAACTTTTAATAAAATTCGTATTATGTATTGCTTTTTTATTTTTGTAACAGACGCCCTAAAAATAAGAATTTGGTAACTTGTATCTACTGAAGCCGGCAAGCTCGGGCACAAAGAATGGGCCCGCGGGCCGCAGTTTGAGTGCCCCTGCTCTATGCTCTACGGAGCCGGGCAGTGTGATGATGACCACATCTCGTACTGAAAGCTCAACAGCCCAAATTCCAATACGGCGAGCGAGAAGCAGGCACATCAAACACATCACCTCGGCAACCTCTGTGCAATAGCGCGTCGTCCTGCTTCGGGCAATATTCCGGGTTCGAATCCCTGCTGAACCGTGCATGTGCGTGTTAATAAATGTAAGTTACCAAGTCAGGTTATAAAAGTGTGTAAGTCGACCCCCGCTTTATTTATTCCCCATATCAATTTGGTATAGTGGACTGCGGTGGCGTAGTGGTCAGATTACTCGCCTCCCACCTAGGCTGAACCGGATTTTATTCCCGGCGAGATCGCTCCCGGATTTTCGCATGTGGGAATCGTGTCGGACGATGTTTTTAGTATTTTTAAGACGTGATCGCACTATTTTACAGACGGAAATTTAGCCTACAGCGAAACGGATTTCTGGAGAGAGGCCATCTTCCCCCCTTCCCGGCCCGGTCATTCCAAGACTGTTTCTTAAATTTGACTTTATTTTTATGGGAACATAAAAGTTAGCAGCATAGACATTTTTTTTCGCTTAATATCTTCGTTACATTTCAAATGGCTGATTGGGGAGTATTTTACACATTAAATTACTTTTTTTGTTTTCAATATATTGCTTACTAAGACTTATCTTTAATTTCAGCACAGAATCTCTGGCACTAGCTCAGTAACGAGCTCATCCATGTTGGTTGGCATTTGACAGATGTGACGTGCATGAAGGAGCAAATTTCTCGCTAATTTCTATAGCAATATATATAAGTTACTTAGAAATTATATTCACGCCGCAGTTCAGGTATTTACTTGTAGCAATACAAGCGTATAAAGTAGCATCTACCTACAAAGAATCGAAGCTTTCTATCAAAAACAGTGCATATTAATTCTCTTTCAGACTTAGACAAAATATGTTTTTTTTTCCTAGTGATTAGGAAATGTTTCACGTTTGTATGATGGAGGTGAAACTAATATTAGCGTTGGTTAAAATAAATGAATAACACAGAAATAATGTATACACTTCACCTTTATTTTACAGACTTTACAAGAAAGGAATACATAATAATATTTCATACATGCTCAACTTATTCTTCATTACAATTATGGTGCCTGTTTTTGTATAACAATTCCTGCTGTGAGCATTCAAGTCACACTTATTCACATATACCTTACCACAGTTATCACCTGGGTAGGTCTTGTAGGCGATGGCAAATGGGCAGTTACTATCTTCCAGACATTTGACACTGGAGCTGTTAGCGAATGTCTTGTCGCAATACTTGCACTCGCTTCCCGATGAATGACAAACATTACCTTTGCACTTATTGTTATGTCTGTGCAGGCTATCACTGTGGGTAAACACCACATCGCATTCATCACAGCGGTAAGTCTTGTAGTCCACGGCGAATGGACAGTTAGTATCTTCATATTGACTGACACCAGAGCTGTATAAATTCCACCATTTTCACTGATTGACAGTAATTCAAAATCGCCTCAGCGACAGTATGGCTCCTGACAATAATCAAGCAAAGCAAGTCAAACTATGGTTGGTCGGTATTGACGTCACTCTAATGTCGACCAGTAGTACTTTGAAAAGGGTGCAAGGATCATCGGAGCCGGTTACATGCCATAACAGTATTACAATTTTGTTACGTGAGAATGAGAGATAATTTTTAATGTATAACAGTTCTGGAGCAGAATGTTTATTGCGTTAACCTGCATGTCCAGAAGTTAATGTGGCCATTCATGGAATTCCGTGTACTGCATTACTAGACAGCGGTGCTGAAGTGAGTTGTCTTTAGTAATTGTTATTACTCGCTGGAACGAGCAAATGTTCGCATCCCCGTAATAACCATACCCCAACTCAAGACTAGTCCGTTAGTAAATCGACTGGCTTTGTTCAATNCAATGTTCGCATCCCCGTAATAACCATACCCCAACTCAAGACTAGTCCGTTAGTAAATCGACTGGCTTTGTTCAATGTGAAAGGCACCGGTAAAATGAAAGTAGCAGTATGTTTAATTGTGAAGGGACTTATCACACCTCTGATAGTTGGCGTGGATATAAAGTTAAATTATGACAACTGCACTGTATTTGCCAACGAGGAATCTCGTATTCCGGAATTGCGACCAGCCAAATAGACAGTTGGTAGGTAATTTTATTGTCAGGTCTCTGCGAATTTCCAGAGTTGAGAAAATAATGTTATTCACTCTTACACTGACTAGACTCCATTCGAAACCTTGTATAGAGTACCACCACATTTACCGATTTTTCACCCTATTGAAAAACCGGAACACGACAGTAAAAACATNAAACCTTGTATAGAGTACCACCACATTTACCGATTTTTCACCCTATTGAAAAACCGGAACACGACAGTAAAAACATCGGAGAGGCTGACCACGGGAAATTATATTGCAAGAAATTTGTTCCAGCGCTGCTCCAGTCTCACCTTTGCTTCACCTTCATCGGCTCTCAAAACCTCGCCCAAACCTCTCCTCTATCTCCACTCCAAATCACAAAGAGATAAGTATCAATAAATTGCCTACTATATAATAACTTGATGTTTGTGTTAACTATATATATTACACAGTTCAATTACTTACATCGTAATTATATATTACAACTTTTGTAGGCTTGATCTACAAGTACTAGCCAGAGAAATCAATTAAGTGTAAATATTTGTTTTATAACTTGCGTGATTTTGTAATTATTAATGTTTTAATATAATTGTTAAAGTTGCGTAAGTAATATTTTTAATTGAACACAGAAACTTTCTATACAGTTATTAGTACACGTACATTTATAATAAATCATATTTACACATAAGATAAGTTATAAACAATTTAATGTATCAAATTGTATTGCCGTTCGCACTAATTAGTTTTATTCCCCAAAGTAACGAGTAATGTTGTGATACGAATTACATTTCGTTTAAAAATTTGAATTACTCAAAAATTTGAAATTAACGTTATCTGTACAATTTCAGTGCCGTCAATTCTCAGGGTCGGAATGTTTAGATTTACGCCCACACACGTAAGGAACACTTCAAATCTTAATCTAACACAGGCCTTGCTACTGCAATTTTGCTGAAATCTCCATTAGTTGGCAATTTAGGGAGGAATAATGGGTACGCGGATAACACAGCGAACCTGGGGAAATGGGAATCGCAACCACCAAAATCGGCTCCGGTCTGCCGCGTCTATTCAGCGCGATCTGCGAACGTCGTGTGAATCCTGCTTTGACGATCGCAGATTTCCCCTGCCCTGTTTCCATCGTTCCCTCTTGAAACAACTACGTCGGACTACGTAAGCGCTTGGATCCCCCCTCCCCACCTTCCATGATGCACAGATCACTTGGCCCAGTAGTAGTTGTTCGTCACGAAAGTCAACGATTGTCAAAATGTGGATTGCTTCCCCTTTGGAGGGCACTGAACATTCGCAGGAGGTTTTCAACAGACATAAAATAATCCAGGAAACAGTAATTCAGTCGGTTACGCAAAAATGTCACATTAAATAACGTTATATGCGATGTGCTTTACGGATATCATTTTGAATAAAACTCCGTGTGTTGCGATTGATAGTGAGGCCCACAATCAAACTAACATAACACATTTTAAGGTAGTGCTTGATTTGATTTCTCTCAGAACAGTGTGTGCGTGTCGTTCGAATGTTTGAGTCTGCATTATTGTACATAACTAGCTTTCTGTACATAACTAGCTTTCTGTACACAGCTAGCTTTCTGTACACAGCTAGCTTTCTGTACACAGCTAGCTTTCTGTACACAGCTAGCTTTCTGTACACAGCTAGCTTTCTGTACACAGCTAGCTTTCTGTACACAGCTAGCTTTCTGTACACAGCTAGCTTTCTGTACACAGCTAGCTTTCTGTACACAGCTAGCTTTCTGTACACAGCTAGCTTTCTGTACACAGCTAGCTTTCTGTACACAGCTAGCTTTCTGTACACAGCTAGCTTTCTGTACACAGCTAGCTTTCTGTACACAGCTAGCTTTCTGTACACAGCTAGCTTTCTGTACACAGCTAGCTTTCTGTACACAGCTAGCTTTCTGTACACAGCTAGCTTTCTGTACACAGCTAGCTTTCTGTACACAGCTAGCTTTCTGTACACAGCTAGCTTTCTGTACACAGCTAGCTTTCTGTACACAGCTAGCTTTCTGTACACAGCTAGCTTTCTGTACACAGCTAGCTTTCTGTACACAGCTAGCTTTCTGTACACAGCTAGCTTTCTGTACACAGCTAGCTTTCTGTACACAGCTAGCTTTCTGTACACAGCTAGCTTTCTGTACACAGCTAGCTTTCTGTACACAGCTAGCTTTCTGTACACAGCTAGCTTTCTGTACACAGCTAGCTTTCTGTACACAGCTAGCTTTCTGTACACAGCTAGCTTTCTGTACACAGCTAGCTTTCTGTACACAGCTAGCTTTCTGTACACAGCTAGCTTTCTGTACACAGCTAGCTTTCTGTACACAGCTAGCTTTCTGTACACAGCTAGCTTTCTGTACACAGCTAGCTTTCTGTACACAGCTAGCTTTCTGTACACAGCTAGCTTTCTGTACACAGCTAGCTTCGCCTGCGTGTACTACGTGAAGCAGCTGCTAATTTCCTTTGCCGAAGGACGTGTCTGTACACTACATTAGTGGCTCTGTCCTCACGTGCCAGGATTATCAGTTGCTAGGTGAACTCGTATGGAGCATGTCGCGTGGAGCTGCTCATGTGAGAAGCACAAATCTCTCCCTGGCATCTTTAACGATTGTCCCTGAACCTCGCGTATAGTCATAGCGAAACAGACTTTGAGCGGCAGTTGCAGTCTCTTAAATTTCTAAGGCTAAGCATATGTATAATATTATCATACTGCTGATGTTTCTCAATCCTCAAATCTTCTCCTGCGGCAATTTTTATCACTTTGCTGATTCACTTCCAAACTATAGGATAAAGATTGTATAAACTAATGTTGTCTTCCCGGCATATCTAGTTGTAATGTTACTCGAATATATTCAAGTTACATGAAATATTATTGTAGTGAATAAAAGCTCAGATTTGTTGGAAAATATAAATTTGTGAATTTGGGAGTTATATAGGCGATTCGGAAGTTTATATTTCTGACAGTTTTGTTTGCAAGAAATCAATTAAATGTCGCAGCACAAAGATGCTTACTGTGCTGCTGGAATGGAAAATTACGTACGATATTATTAACGGCGGTAAAAAAAAGTGATCTAAACAGGTAAAAACAAACTCATAGCGAAAAGAACATGGCATTACGTATTTCACTGACTATTTTATTATTAATTCTGCTCAGTTGGCAATTTTTTTTTGCGACTGTAAGGGAAATAAACTTTTCTCTTCAGTGAGACAGGCTACATATATATTCATACTTTTTCCGTTTGATAAGTTATTACAAAATATGTTGGTTTTGAAAGTTACAGGTGCCAAAACGATGTTTTGTAGGTAGCATTTCATTGAAAACACATTCGAACCTTTTTCACCTTCTCAGAGATTTTAATTTGGGAAAATCCCGAAATTATTTTTTGTGTAGTTATATAGCCAACATTTTAAAGCAAAGAACATGACGATATCTTATCGGGTTATTAAGCTATTGAGGAGTGTTCGAAGACACATATTAACCCTTTTTCGCTGTCTTAGAAGTTGAATTTTAAAAAATCCTGAAATTAATTTTTAGGTACTTGTATAGGCTACCCTGCGAAGCTAAGATCACAAAGCCATCTCATCGGGTTAATGAGTTATCGAGGAGTCCTTGACAACAAATTTTTACCCCTTTTCACCGTCTTAACGGGTCGAATTTCGAAAAATTCTTTCTCAGTTGGTGCCTGCGCCCTAAGCGGAAGACATCCCTAATTTTTCTTGCTTTTGCGTCCAGCAGTTTGGGCTGTGCGTTGATGAGAGAGTGAGTCAGTCGGAAACTTAATTTTTGTACACAAGAGTTCCAACACAGGGACAAAATGAGAACCGCCAATTGACGTAACGTGTTTATTCTTGCGGTCAGATGTACGATGATGTGCATCAAGAGGTCGCTGGTACAACCCCAGCAAGTGGTACTGTAAACTGTTTCTCCCGCGCAGTTTTGAATATTTTTTTTTAAGTAAACAGTAGCGTCATTCCTAAGCGAATTTCATGAAGGGAATGTACCCCAAGAAAGACAACACCAACAATTGATCAAATGACAGTTTTCCCTGAGGCATCATGTAAATGTTTATTTTTCATTGAACTTCTTAGCACTCCTGGTATTATTTCGGAATGCTACTTGGGGAGGTGGCGAAAACTCAAACCTAACATAAATTTTAGGGAAGGTCACATATATTGAACTGGAGCAGTTTTCGAAATTATTTCTTACCTTCCATCACGAATTATAAGTAAGTTGTAAATGTGTAGAAACCACTTATCGTCACACGCATAAGTACACGTCCAGTCCAAAGTTCACAAGGGTGCAGATAAGCTGCTAGAGTAAATAGTTCACACGCCCTTAGAGGTAGACGTCACTTAATCATACAAATACGCCCAATATAGACATGGTCACATTTAGCCGGTCCAATACAGGCAACTTTCCCCTACATATGCAAACGACACGCACATGCGTAAGCTGCTTGACCGTGGTGGAGATACGGAGGAATGCAGGGAATCGAGGGAAATCGAAGCAGTCCTAAAAATCTTACGACCACCACATGCGGAAGTCTATGCTTGGGTCTAAAGGTGTTAGGAAAATATCGATACGTCGAAATGACGATATTACACCAACGATATATCGATATAAATCGTAAATATATTTCAAAGATATTTTATCGAAATCGATACGTAGCTTTTTCCATGGCAGCCGCGATTTTCAAATGGGGAATCAATGTTAAACGAAATTCCTTCTCATTGCATCAATTTTAAAGATAACTTTTTCAAACAAAAAGTATTCTACGTGCAATTTCTTAAGGAACGTTGCTACGTTACTTCTTGCAGATTGTTTTGTTTAATTTTTTTTTTTCAAAATGCAATATTGAAATTTACATATAACAAAAAAAATATGAATATATATATATATATTTTTTTTTTTTTTTCCTAAAATAATTTTATGTAATAATATTTTCCGAGAAAGTCGCGTCAAAATTCTTTTGTTTAAAATATTTATATTTAAAATCGATGCAACTGAGAAGGAATTTCGTTTAATATTGATTCCCCATTTGAAGTTCGCGGCTGCCAGTTTGGTAGGCAAAGCCGTTAATAAGCTGTGTTTTGAATACGAAAATATAACTTAAAAATTATTATGTTTACTTTGGCAACATGCATTAAAAACAGGCGCCACATAACCATAACTCTGCAACGTCTCGTATCCTCAATAAACGCAGACTAGTTCTGATTGGCTGTTCCGGCTTTCCGCTCTTTCTGTTCGGCGATCTCGGCGTGCATGTGAAACAGGCTTAAACCTTAACCGGGGATAGAATCCGGACTGCCAGCGTGTTAACCGCACGTTATGGGGTACAGTTTTTATATACATACATACATATACTATATATATTTTTTTTATTATTTATTTACTTCACGCAACATCATTTTTTACGTTCCAACTTTTATTCCGGGAGGGTGATCAGGGGACGTTACATACTGAACGTAAAACTTACAACAAACGAAAACTTGGTTTAGTCAGGATTTGAACACGCAACCCCATGATACAAACACTAAAGGCTAAGGTCACGCTGAATCGCACTTCATCTTCACGCACTACGTTCTGTACGCACCGACAAGTCACCTTAAAATTCCGTTTCATGCATAACACGCGGGGACTTCATAATTTGATTCCACACACGTAACTGACTTCATATTCATAAAAAAAATATTTCCCCCGAGAGAGATTCCTATACCAGACACGTCATTAGTTCCACGCGCAGTGCCTAGTCAACAATGGTTTTATGCGCTGAACGATACAAAGTAATAAATAGCGTCAGTTAAAAATCTAAAATTCTACGAATTGACGAAACCGAATTTAAATCACTGTACTTCTACGCTAGTTTACGCAACGCGATCGCAATTCCTTTACATGCAAAGGAAACATTATGAGCACCGTAATTCTAAGTTGTAAACCGAATTTACCACGCCATGCAGTTTCTTTGGCGCGTGACTTTTGAACTATTCTTGATTTACAGTTGACAGATGCGTGTCTTGGCTCCTTCTTGTTTACGCCAGCTTCGTGGGACCTGTGTAGTATCCAGCTCTGCCTACCTGCCGTATAAAAGGTGAAAAACTTGGCTTTGTAACTGTGGGTCTACCTTCGCTGCCCTACTCCGCCCACGTATTTAGAGGACAAAAAACTGCCTGCGGAACAATGGTCTGAAGACGCCGTCTTTCCCAACCTTACGTGAATGTACTCAGAACTGCTAGGGATTGTCGTAACAATTAAGAACTCCACGACGCGTGAGCTACACGAAGGTCCAATAAACACATTAATGCACGCAATTTTACACGTTATTAAATTTGTTTTGTTCGCTGGACATTATTTCAAATGTAAATGCACCGTATCTTACGTAGAAAATTATTAACCTTCACCGTCACCAAAATAAATAAGTTTTACGAAATTACGTTTACATAAACTCACCCGTCATGCAGGTAAACGTCCTCGCGGTGAAACTGCCTCTTCCGATTTTCAGAACCTGTCCTTGGTCAAATTGTTATCGATTCTGAATAATACAATTGCTTCTCGTTCCGTCCATGGCGAACGTAAATGCACGAGCAGAGTTCCAATCACACACCGCACTTCACAACCGAACCGTGCACTGATGAGAAGGCAACTGGCGGGAACCACTTCGACGCACACCTGCCTGCAATCACTTCCTCACCTGAGTTTGTCGGCGAATGCGCTTAGAATGAAGAGGAAGGAAGAGTACGGCACAGACACCGGTTTGTGCTGCCCGCCCGCCAAACTTGTCAAGGAACTTCCACCCCTGGCCCCGTACAGAGTCCAAAGAGTTTCACTGTTGCAGATGCTTCTCTCCTAAAACGTTTCGCTTAATGCCCAAAGTAATTGAGTTTAATTTCCTGCAGATATAATGCAGTTTGATGTGTATTGTATTTTTATAATGTTATGTAATTTCGGTTTTTATAACTAACACTGCAGTTTTTAAATCCAGTGCAAGGAACTAGGAAATATCCGAAACAGGAACTTTTCAAAAACTCCCAAAAAAACAGAAAGTGTTTTTCTTGTTTAGATTTTACTATCGATAAATGTGACATAAATCAGCCTGGCATAATGCATTATTAAATCACGAAGTACAACCACATATGCTTTTCAGAATGTCTGCTGATTTTGAGAACTGGTAAACTAGCAACCAAATTATTTCGTTGTGCTGTGCTTTAATGTAATGTACTTTATTTCACAATCCGTCCACTTCATAGTTTTTAAAGGTAAGTTGAAAGGTCGAGCGTCATTGTCCTAGAGCCATGTCAAAGAAGGAAGTGTCCCGCAGTGTTGCCATCGTAGAAAGATGAAAAATTCCTAGATGTCATACATATTTTCCCCTGGATTAAGAAAACCATCCCCAGACAGTTATAATTACTGAAAAGTACATCAACCTAAACGTTTTCATAAGAATTTTTACAGATAAAAATGAAAATTAACAAAAATTTAAATATTTTTCCTCGTCTATGAAGTATGTTTATTTTCTTGGTTACACTCCAGAAACCCTTTAGTTGTTTGAACAATAGGGCATGGGGCAAGTCATGCCAAATATTACAGTATCAATAAAAATAATAAATATATAAAAACATTTTGGCAGGCACTATAAAATTTATAGAAATAATAACATATGTATACCCTCTTACACATTTAGAAATAACCATAATGCATGTAACTTTTATACATATTAAGATATATTTCAACAACTAAAATATTCATCTACGGAATAAAAAGAATGTGCAGGTAGTAGTTCCTTAATTTCAAACACGAAAGCTTATTTGTTATTGTAACAAAATATATTACATTTGCGTGTACCTTTCTGAAAAAGTCATAATGATGTAAATGGGACGTCCAAGTTATTGTTGGATATAGTTTAGCATTTTACCATTGCGTTATTATTTAATTTATTTATTTGAGTTTCGTAGATGCTACGGGAAAATAGATCCCTGAGGAATACTGTATCTAATTAAACCTCTTTCAGAGCCTGTTTCATTAACATTAGGACCAGTAATAGCTACTTGCTAATGTCTTTGAGACAGATACGATGTGAGCCACTGTAATTCCGTGCCGTGAATGCCATAACAAAGCAATTTGTCCATGAGTATTTTGTGATCGACACAATCAAATGCTTTGGTCAGATCACAGAATAGTCCGACTATGTTTTCTCTCTTGTCTAGGATGTTCAGTATAGATGGCGAGTTAAATGTTGCTCCATTTGCAGACACGCCACTTCGGAAGCTATACTGCTGGTTTGTCGATATGTTGTTCGTATCAAGGAAAATATATAGTCTTTTATACATCAGCTTCTGTAGTATTTTATCAAAAGTAGGAATAAGCTAAATGGGCCGATAGTTACACATAGAAGTCTCATCTTTTTTTTTATGAAGTGGCTTAACGATAGAGAATTTAAGAAGGTATAGAAAACTACCTGTTGTAAACGATGTGTTAAATGTATAGCTAAGAGGTACACTAATTATGTTAATGCAGTACTTTAGTAGTTTACTGGAAATCTGATCATAGCTTATTGCAGTTTTGGATGGTAGCGAGTGAACTATTTCACAGATTTCTGCTGGAGTAGTGGGGATAGGTATGAAGTTGAGTCTTTTTCTGGGCATAGATCGTTCTAAAAGTATCCCAGGATAATTTGGGGTATTCTTTTTATTTATCAGCAAGTCCATAATTTCTAAGAAAGGCGTGTTAAAAGCATTAGCTACTTTATCAGTGACCTCTATTAGATTATTGTTTACCTTTATATAAACAGAAGGATTGCACTTTTTACATTTCCAGAAGTTGACTTCATAATTGCCCATTTGGTTTGAACTTTTTTACTTGACTCTGCTATTAAGTCTTGAAAATACAATATTTTTGCTTTAGTAAAAAATTTTGTAAGTATTTTGCAATAATTTTAGTGATATTTGATTATGTTGTCGCTGGATGTTCTACATAGCATGTAGAGTTCCCTTTTCCTTTTGCAGCGAATTTGTATGCTCTTTGTTATCCATTGCTTGGGTTTACTGCCGTTTACATTAATTAGTTTAGTAGGAAATTTAGCTCCAAACATTCTGCAGAATGTTGAATGGAACAAATTAAAATTGTGTGTTTGTATCATTAACTGTAAAAATGTCTAACCAGTTCTCAGTTTTTAGATCTGCTCTGAAATGCTGAATGGTTGTATTGTTAATTGTTTTTACTTTTTTAATTGATTGTTGCTGTGTTTCCTTTCCCAAAGTTAACTTAATATTGCACAGCTTAATTACATGGGGCATCATGATCAGATAAGTCATTTATGAGGGGTTCGATTTTGTAATTACCTATGTTCTGTGCTTCAATAAAGATGTTGCCGATAGCAGTAGCAGAATTAGATTGAACTCTTGTAGGAAACTGGATAGTGGCAATCAGATTGAAAGACTTAAGCTACGCATTTAAGCTACGATTATGGTGACTGTCTTCTAGGTAATAACCTCAGATGAGTGTTTCAATTTTAGGATTGCGAGTTTTTCAATTTGCTTTAGGAGATTTGCAAAGTTCTCTAAGGGTGATCTGTATGTGGCTATCATTAGGATTTTTTGTGATTAAGATTAATAAGAGCTCCTGTACATTCAATATATTTTTCTACACAGTGTTCAGTTAGGTTGGCAGGCTCGACTGGTTTGCAACCCTGAACAAAGATGCGCACGTCTGCCCTGGCGGATTTATCTAGCAGTAGTGTGAGATAAGTTTAAAACCAGTAATATAAATTTTAGTGAGTTATTTGGAAAGATTTAAAAAAAGTTCAGGTAAACAGATAACTTTTTTTTTACGGAATTGTCTACATTATTTCCTGCATAACACAGAGTTTTAACCCATATATATTTATGCTTGAAAGAGTTTACAATCGATAAAATTATAACATTTACGTTAAAGGTTAACATCAAATCTGAGGAAATATCGACTTTCATGCAGCCATCTTGCTTTTCCCTCGATATGGTTCTTTTGGAAAAATAAATCCCTGGTTCCCTAGATGAACTCCAAATTCCCTATATCTAGGGATGAATCCCTAGGTCTGGCAATGGAATAATATTCGCCTATTCGCGTTTTCGAGCAAAGTGGCTGACATCTAGCGGCGGAAATATGTACTATTGTAACGGGTATAAACTGTTTTTGCTGATGTGAATGACTACAGTAAAATTAAATGTAATGTGTATAAAACATATAATTTCTAGGTGAAATTGTATAAATGTTTTTTTTTTCCCATATACGTTAAGTAACTTGCTCAAACAAATACAATTCAGTTATGCTGTGTAATATCAATCAAATGCCTTATAAAGTATTGTTGTGTAACATCAAGCAAATACCTAATAAAGTATTTGTATCAAGACAGTGTATTGGTTGTCCTACACAAATTTCCTGAAGAAAAGGTAGTAGAATATAAACGGGGAGTCTGGCATAACGGATTCCGGAGTAGGGGCCGCCATGTTGTGACATCGCCCAACCGCCATATTAAGTCTGGCTGACCTGGACCTCGACCCAACCTTGACCTTAACCCTGTGCCTGTGACCTTGAAACAAAAAAATCCAAAAGGAATGGCAGAACAATTATATAAATCCCCAAAAATTACAAATTATTTTTAAAAATTAAAAATTTAAAAATTATTTTAAAAATTATTTAAAGATGTACATGTAGCAGGTTCGGGGTTCGACGACAGGTGGATTGACTAAGCTCCCGACATGACCGGCCCTCGCCAGGTCGACCAGTGTCCATCTCGTCAGCCATGTTAGATGTAGGTGACCTTGACCTTTGACCTAAACTCCGGTGACCTTGAAGCCAAATAATTCTAAAACATCCCAAAAAAATTTAAAAACTATTTTTAAGATTTATGAAAAATTTATTTTAAAAAATTATTATTAAAAACGTACATTTCCAGAGGTCTCACCACGACTGACCCTCGTAAATGTTTTTATTGGTTATGTAATTGGTCAATTACTTGTATTCGCTCCACCCCTTCTAACCATGCCATATATACTGTCCATTTATTGTTAGTATCACCCACTAGAGCGCACTGGTAACATGTTTAAAATACCAGTGATATATTAATATAGACAAGAGTACTGTCGACCTGTACCAAACGGTGACGAGGTCACGTAAATTGATATATGTAATTTTTTTTTTTCAAATTTAATTTTTTAAAATATTTTTTATATAAAGCAGGGGGTTTATAAAATAATTAAAACACAACATATTTTTTTACACATTTTTATTTTAAACATAATAAAATATACATAATCAGCAAAAATGCAATAATTTTTATTTATCATCTTCAAACAGAAACCAAATTACATGTTATTTTAATCTGCAGATCTTCTAATTAAGATTGTTTGGGTATCTCGTAGAAGGCTGAGCAATTAATTTATGGCGGTTAGCAGCAGTGTTCATTGAAGAGCCGCACAAATAACAGGGTCGCTACAAAGACCTTCGACACAAACAGCAGCAGCAGTACTTGTCACCGATTCACCATCCATCACATTATCATTGCAGTGTAGACTTGACTCCTCTTTGATCGATGGCTATATGATGCTAGTACCAACATCCGACTCATCGACACCAGGTCTTTCAGTAGCATAACTGGCATCAGCAGCCTTGGGAATACACATTGCTGGACGTCGACGAGTGGGTACAGGTTCATCTCTGGAACCGGGGGCAGAATCATCCGTGATGGGTACTGACACGAGTGCTTGGCGCCTGGCGTCGGCGATGTACTCGGCGGCATCTGGTCGTCTGGCTGGCGGCATCCTTCTTGGACCCAGGTTGCAAGGCGTGGACCCAATGGTTCGTGGCCCGCCTGGAACGGATCCACAGCACAGTCTGGCATTTGGATGGTAGCATGAGTCTGTGCCGAGGCGATGATTTGGTCCACCGTGCAGGGAAACTGCATCTGTGGCAACATGTGGAAAACCACGCAGTCCGATGCTCCTGGGCAGTCCACTTGAAACTGTGTTGGTTCATAGACGACTGGAAAATGTGCGAATCTCCAGTGCTGCATGCCGCTACCATCGCAGGTCTAGGTGTAGGTGCGCAGATATCAATCTTCTGCGATGAAACTATAATCCATGATACCATAGTCTGGCTTGGGGCTTGCATAAATGTTCGTAGGACCGAATGGAGCCCTGGTGACGATCAGACCTCTAGGCATCGTCTATAACAGCTCGTTGATTTTTCCCACTTATATATATTATTGATGTTGATGAGTTGTGCCACTAAACGTAAAACTAAATTCTTTCACATTTCGATAAGATCGGGTGACTTCATGTCTAGTCATTGGTAGTCGATTCCTGGTCCAACTACGAGGCACGCCATTTGCGCAGCAGCTGCACGTTCTTCAGTGCACAGGCCCACTCAGGTTCTAACCTGTCGCAGACATGACGATGCGAATCGCCATAAAGTTTCGTCAGCTTGCGCAGCGAAGGACATCCATACTCGTCCTGCACATCGATAATTTCCACTTCAAATTTACGCAAGTCACTAAGCTATTTTTTCTGCTCAGATCCTGCTACGTAAATCGGGGCCTTCGGGTACTGCATCACCAAGTCTCACAGCAAGTTTTCCACCTGATAGTATGGAACATTGCCTTCGTCCCACTCCAATCCATGGTAGTACTTGGTTAGAGAGGCATTTGTTTTATTGCTCTTATCATCCAATAGTTTCCACAAATAAGTGGGACGGAAGGAGCATGTGTGTGTTTTGCCTTCATCGTCATAGGACACTGCGATCTCCTTGAGCACGNACGGAAGGAGCATGTGTGTGTTTTGCCTTCATCGTCATAGGACACTGCGATCTCCTTGAGCACGAAGCCATTTTGGCTCTGGAAACCCTGCAGTTTACAGAACATCTTGAAGATGAAGATGCTCGAATACAAATAAACAGTTCTAATGTGAGAAAAGTTATATTTATATATTCTCAACTGCGCTCACAGCAGTATTTTGATGGTATTGTCTCGGCAATTGTACGATACAAGCCAGTCATGAAGTATCAGGCAGAATGTGCATGTGTTGGCAGGAATGTTTCCATGTGTAGTGAATTCGATCCTGCAGTCGATCACATTGGAGGTAATACGCTCGTCCTGTTTACTCACATAGAATACCATGAGTGGAGCCAAACTCTTGAAAGTAGCAGGGCTCAGTATCGTGGATTGGAGGCGTCCATAATATGCATTTTGGAATTGAGTGAACATATGATATGCCAGCAGGTAATGCCCATTTTCAAAGTTCATGTTCATGTCAACATATGGATAGCTTTCGCTTTTAAAAATATTTTCATATTTTCTATTTGACATGTGTTGAACTGCGAACGACTCACTCTCCTATTGTGGTGTCTTCTGGTCTGTAGCCCAACGATGACGCACCTTGGTTTCTTATAAGCAAAGCCGGATTTCGCCATCCAGTTGATACACTAGCTTGCTAGAAATCCAGGGTATGTCTCGAGACTCCACATCCTGAAAACCACATCGATGTTTTTGCCATCTTCCACATTCTTCAACATTTTTATGCATTATGCAGTGTTCAACTGCACATGCGACAGAATCCATTAGATAGACTGTAGTTTCAGTTCCACTGTCTCGAGGTTTTCTCCCATACCCACAATGGTGTCTGCATGCATATTAGCTAGAGACAGCACCAGTTCCTGCTTCGAATTTAAGATAATTAATTTGTAGTCTTCGACAAATCCCAAAAGCTTGGAGAGCAGGATGCACACTTCGAACTTGCATCCAGAGTATATAGGAACACTGTAGTCATCTTCGATTCCCCAGTCTACCATCTTGGCCGCAGACAGATCATTCGGCGTGAGCGAATGGTCGCGACTGGTCCACCTCGACACCGTTGAGAAAATACATGATGCGATCGATCAGGTGAATAATTTCATTGCTTGTTATTTTCGTCGATGACTGGTTGAACCCATATTCTTTTGTTAGTGTCACCCTAATTCGCAGGAAATACTAGCAAGGAATAGAGCGGATGTCTTGGTGTTGGACCGCAATCCGAACTTCCGATGGTAGTGTTTATTGTCCGTTCAGGAAAGGCTGGTATGCATGAAGTTCCACCTTCGTTACGCTGTCTTCAGAAATTGCCGGCTCTTCGATGTTTAGGTAATCTTCCATTGCGATTGACTTTGGAGCCGAGACTGCGGAGGAAAATCTCGCTAGCATGGCACTTTGTTTTATTGGTTCTGGTTGCCATAAATCTTATTCCTATCTTCTCAAATGCAGGTGTAGAGTGAATTCTTCGTTTCGAAAGTTTACCAACTCTCTGTGTTGGTCTATGACTGTCACATTCACCTCGTCTGCTCTCTTCACGATGACCGGAACATAAATGATGCTTTGCGATGCTACGGCCATTTTAAAACCTGAGAGGACCATCAGCGAAAACTCGTGCAGCGTATTGCTCAGTCTACCATTGAGGTGTGTGCCACTCGCTTAATTGCAGTTTATTCATATCACATTGACTGGCAAAATGTTTATGTGCCACGACGACTCGTGTGTTTTGCGAGCTTCGTAATGTGTGGCATGAACCCCAGCATCGGACCGATAGTATCAGATTTCGTAAAGTAGATATCTTTGCTGCATCTGATGACAGCCCTTAGAGTATTGGGATTCCCATGTAGTTCGAATTCCCTGTCAGGGGACAGCGAATCTTCAATGTACCTTACAATGTCGTCTATTTCATAAGAGCCTACGGGCAATGTTACTTCGTTGGAGACATTGCCTCTTTTTACTAGCTTACAGATTTATTCATCGATGTTTGGTATCGCATTGTAGGTTTGAAAATCTACAATACCTATGCAGCCTATGCACCATCCCCCCTCCAGGTCGAGTAATGGAAAGTGTTCAGCATGCAGATCGGAGCTACGCCCTGTCAAGGTAAGCATTGTTGGCATGACTGATGGTTTCCCTTCGATGTACAGCCATTTTATACAATTACTTGTACGAACGAACCAGGAAACGAAGACACGAATGTCCACAATACCAAATGATAGGCATCTGCTCCATCTCATAGTAGTAGGTCAGCTTCGTTCCTTTCAGTCACAGTTCGGGTGGAGAATGCGAATTCCCAAAACGGTCATAATAGTCTGCATGTTAGCCTTGTTTTATGTAAGCCAACCATTGCATATCGGACCCAGCTGTCGATTCCAGATTAGTTATGGTGCACTCATTACATTTTGGTTTCTGTGGCAATTCGTCTCTCATAAACACTCCTCAAATTAGGTATTTTCAATTTGTGTGCATACAGTTTTAAATACATGTTAGTGAACGGTCATCTCAGTAGAGTAGATATTTCATTATTGCCTCTTCCTTCAGCGTCGATTTTGCAAACTTCCACTACTGGATACGTCCTTAGGTAGAGGTCTTGGCCTTTTTTTAGCCATGGTGATAGATTCAATATTTGCATTATGTCTTTGGGTCTCGGACAACTGCTTCTCTTCGTTCGATGCTGTGTTGACGACTCGGACGGTACCACTCGTGGCTCTGACTAGGCTCCCCGGGAGGGACCCGAGTGCAGCCAAAGCAATGGAAAAAATCCGTCAGCAGATATTTTCTTAGTCTTGCATGCTTTTCTTCCCTTTGCCAATGCTTTTCGTTTCACTTGTGCCTTTCTCTTGCTCACTGTACCTGTTCCTATTGTAACCGGTGCCTTTCTCTTGCTATTATCACCCATTCCCATCTTCACCTTGACCTTCATCATATTGTATATGCCCCATGCTGCTATTTTTTCTCCAAGTCCTGTGTCTGATGATTTTATTATCTCGTCGGCCTTCTGCGCAAGTATCTTGTCTGCCTGATGTCGGATTTCCAGATCCTTGTTAAGGGAGTAAGCGATGTCGTGCTGCTTGCACGCCTCGTCCAGTGCATTGATGCCTGCGTCACCACATGACAGCCTTTCAGCTGTCTTCGTTCCCGGCCTGCAGAACTTGTATCCGGGAGTGTGCAGCTCGAACAGTATATTGATGATCAGCATGTCGACGATCCTGTTTCCAGCTGCAGTCTTACCTCTTCGAGATATCGCGGTGAACTGAGCGGGAAAAGTTTAAATATGCTCATGTTATACTTTTTTTGTTTCAGTATCATTTTAGACTTAGAACAGTATGGATATAAAGTGCTAATGATGCATCTACTTTGTCGCTTCAGCGGTAAAACATTTACAGTTTTGCGCAGCATGCGTCAACATTTAATAACAACCAGCAGAATGAAAAGTTCAAGTATGGCATTTCAGTGCAAACTCTGCCAGAGGTAGTTTACATGGTGTGATATTTCGAAGAGACATTCTAAAACTTGTAGCATTGGTTCTTTGCAACTACAATCATCACCGCACTTAGCACCGCAATCAGCACTGAAATCAGCACTGCACTTAGCACAACACACACCACAAGATAGTAGTGGTAACATACTATTATCAAGCAAGATGTTAGTCTACTCTTATGCATTCATGCTGAAGATGAAGATATTTCCCACCAATCAGGACATGGAAGCCTATTTCCGAATTCAGTGAAGTGCATAATCGCTGGACCATCAAATTGTGGCAAGACGTGCATCCTACTGAGCCTGCTGGAAGAAGAGAATGGTCTTCGGTTCGAGAACATGTACCTATATTCAAAATCGCTCCAGCAACCTAAACACCAACGACTGGCACGAGTACTGCAAGCTGTGTATGGTGTGTGCTATCTCCCTTGCAACGATAATGATGCAGTCATGCCACCGAGTGAAGCATTGCCAAACTCGATATTTGTCTTTGAAGACATTTTCTGCGAGAAGCAAAAGTGCATCCAGGAGTACTTCAGCATGGGAAGGCACGCAAAAGTGGACTGCATGTACCTCGGCAAGACTTATTCGCGCATACCCAAACAGCTGCTTCGTGACAATGCAAAAATGTTGGTGTTGTTTCGCATGCACGATATGAATTTGCAGGATGTTTACGAAGATCATTTAAATACAGACATGATGCTATCAGATTTCAAGAGTCTGTGTGCCTTGTGCTGGAAAGACAAGTGTGGATTTTTTAGACTATCGTTAAGGACTGGTTCCTATATAATGGGAGGTACAAACAGGGATTCGATCAGTTCTTCGTCAACCATCTAGAATGAGTTACAGCATATCGAAATTCGGGCAAAGTGGCCTCAAGCTGCATCTTGACAAAGACGAAGATGGAGGTTGTCTCGTACCATGAAACGATGTAACCTGCGAAGCTGGTAGAAGAATAATTCGAAATGTTGGCAAACCCGAACGACCCGAGGATGCTGCTACTAAAACTTTTGTCCTTGAAACTCATCTCGGTCCTGCACAATATGTTGACTGAACAAAACACATTCTTTCGCAGCTATCTGTCCGAGTTCCGGGTGAAGATGGAGCGTGTGAAGACAGAGATCGCCCGCAATATATTGTCCATGGACGAGCACATAACGAGTGTTCAAAGGCAAATTACCGACAGATTGAATGTGGCATCTGCACATAATGAAGAGAATCTGAAAGAGCTAAAAGATTCCATATATCATACATTCGCTACCTCGATTTCCCGTCTCGCCACGAAAACGGATATTCAGAACCACAGCAGGGACATATTGGATGCCTGCAGCGAACGCCTGGGCAAAATCGAAAGTTTTTTGACGGAGATGCACGACTAAACCTGTAAAAGAGAGCAACAGTAACTATTTTCATTCAGTGCAATGTCAGACATTGCTAGCGACTTACATCTGACGATACAATCTGTTCGTGCGAAGTATGTGCTCGCCAAGACGGCCAAAATTTCACGCGACCTTATAAATGAAGAAATGTTTAAGCTCGTTACTCGTCGTCTCGAATTGCTCGGGGAGAGCGATGGAGCACCCATAGTCGTGAAGACCGAAATCGACGATACTGCTGAGCCTATGAAGAAGCGGAAACATGATAATTTACAAACAGATCGGAACGATGGACCGGATGCGGATTTTTAACACAAGAAAAGTAACGGAAGAAAGTCTTCTAGCCCAATGCTCTGGTTCATCGCTACCTACGATCGTACACATCTCGCAATAATGATACGAAATACGGTATTCACAGGCATAATGATAAATGATTCCTCGGTTCTAATGAAACAAAGTTTCTACCTTGTGGGATCATCCAAGTAGGCGATTACAAGACACATGTGAAACCCCCAGTCTTTACGAACTTCTATTTCGCAAGGAGCCCAGAGAATTTACAGAATCCGACCTGATGGAATACAAAACGTTGGTCGAACTCACACGTGCACTTTACCAAGAAAACAATCCTGAGACATGTGTTGATAAGGACGAAGATCACGAAAAATCGACATTCTCGTAGACCTCTTCAGTGGCCTAGCACTGAAAAGTAGCGAAGGTCTGAAGAAGATTGACGACGACAAAAATACCGAATACATATTCTGGGACGACCCGAACGAGCTGGTCGATAGACTACGACTACTACTCGCTTCGCAGAGGGTTGGAAATTACTTCCACACTAACGAGATAATTTCAATAATTGAAGAACTGAAGGAGGGAGGCTACATAGACTGAGTCGGTTGGGAATCGCCAATGAACTGCAAACATCTACGAGACGCAACTACCGTCGCCACAAGGCCATGATATGTGGGATGAACGACCTATTTCAAACCTCTTCGAGATGATACTGTATGCTTGGGTCAACAAGGGCTACGAATACATGTTGATCATCATCGATGCATAATAGCAAATTCGCCTTGGCCAGTCCTGTCAAGTCGAAGAATTCCTGTGATGTCACCGAGGCCAAGGCTGATGTGCTGCCTGAAGGACGCATCCCGACTAATCTACAAACCGACCAGGACAATGAATTCTACAATGCAAAGTTCAAGGTCCTGATGAAGAAACATAACATAAATCGTTATTCCACATACAGCAATCTTTAAGCTTCTATCGTCTAGAGGTTCAACAGGACTCTGAAGATATGGAGGCATTTCGCTGTGAATGGCAAATACAGGTGGTTGGATATACTCCCAAAACTCGTACGCGAGTACAATTCTACCGTTCACTCTACCACACGAATGAAGCCCGAAGACGTAAAAGACGAATCCCTGCTTCAAACATTGTAGACTAACATGAAAAGGAGGGACCCACACAAGCTTAAAGCCGAGGTTGGAGACCTGGTGCGCATCTCCAAACAGAAAGGCATATTCGAGAAAGGATTTACAGCGAATTGGAGCTCCGAACTCTTTCGTGTTCGACGTATACGCAACTATGCTCCGAGGACCTACTTTCTCGAGGATCTGAATAATGTTCCCATCCCTGGAGGTTTCTACGCCGAGGAGATCCTACCTACAAAGTTTACAGTTGTGTATTTGATCGAGAAGGTGCTGAAGCAACGTAATCGACGGTCGTGTGTCAAGTGTTGGGGTTTCCCAGCCCACTACAATTCCTGGGTCGCCGATGCGGACATCGAGCGGTAAACACCGAAGATTGCAATTAGTTTACCTTTGTAAATGTGTTTACTCATGTCGTACTTTAATGAATAAATTTTGTGTCAAAAATTTGTTTTGTTTTATTTATTTTATAAAAAAACCCGCTTAAAAAATATTTTAAATAGAAATACTTCCATTTACGAATAAATAAAAAGAATTAAAAACATATGACGATTTGCATGACCTCGTCCCCATTCGGTGCAGGTCGATAGCACTCTTGCCAATAGTAATATATCTGTGGTTGTTGAAACATGTTACCAGTGCGCTCTAGTGGGTGATACTAAAAAATTAATGGACAGTAGATATAGCATGGCGTGGAAGAGGTCGAGCGAATACGAGTAATTGACTGATTAATTAACCAATAAAAAAAATTGACGAGTGTCGATCGTGGTACGACCTCTAGAAATATACGTTTTTTAATAATATTTTTTATAATTTTTACAAATTTTTAAAACATATATTTAATAAATTTTAAGAATGTGTTATTAATTTTTTAAAGTTTTTATATTTTTGGAATTTTTAGATTTTTTCGGTTTTAAGATCACCGACGTCTAACATTGCTGACTAGGTGGGCACTGGTCGGCCTGGCGAGTGTCGGTCATGTCAGGAGCTTAGTCGATCCACCTGTCATCGAACCGCGGATCTCCTACATGTACATTAGGGTGGAGTGAAAAAATAATTTTTCGACAATTGTAATGGAATACCCGGGGAAAGTTGTGGGTAGGCNTCCAATATGGCGGTTGGGTGACGTCACAACATGGCGGCCGGCACCTGGCGCTTTCTCTGGAATCCGTTATGCCAAACTCACCATTTATATTTTACTAAAGGTGATATAAAAATATTGGTAAAATGCGTTTGAAATTGGCTAATGGTAAATCACACAAAATTTCAATTTAAAAAAAAAGGAATACTTATATAATTGAATTCCTTATTTCTGACAAAAAAAAATTAAGGCTTTTGTAATTTCTTGTACTATATACAGTCCACAAATCCACAAATTACACATGTGATATTAATTAACATCTGAAATAAAATGTAGCTTACAAACTGAAAAACTAGTAGAAAAATATAGACAGTTACATTCTCTGATACACAGGCGGAACTCGAGAAATTAATTGATAGGTTTGTCGTTAACAGACATCTACAGTACGAGTTCCGTTAGGCTACAAGTGCTTCGGCAAACTGAAACAGGAAGCTGGATGTCTGTCTGGAAGAACGCGTATCTAGGATATTTCCAGTCCACGGCAATATTTAACTGTGGACAATTATTTTGACAGTTATTTTGAGGGTGACGGGGAACTTGTTCCGATAATAGGAGGAAATGTATAAATCTGGTATTTTCGGGTCTGCCAGGAGATGTTATTAAATTCAAGAGACGTCCTCCCCCCTGTGTCCCCACCCCTACCACTCATCAACCAACCCTCGCAAACTAGTGTATTATAAGAAACGAAAATAATAGCAGACAAAAAAATAACAAAATAAAAATTTACTTTAATAAACTAACAAAAAACTTTTAAAAAATTTAAATAATAAACATGTGTAAAGTAACAAAAAATATTGTTGCACCTACTATTCTAGCTGACTAAAAGTTGACTCATAGACTTTCTTTCGTTAAATTGGGGGGGAAAACTTATTACAAAAACGCGCATCCTAACTAATATTTAAAATGCGAAAGTGTGTTTGTTTGTTTGTTGGACCTTCTTTCATGTCGCAACGGAGCAACGGATCGACGTGATTTTTTGAACACTGATAGTTGGAGGGCCGGGAGGCTACTTTTTATCCCGAGAAAAAATCCTAAAAAAAGTACAAACGATAACAGTGAATCAAGTCCCGCCAGCGCGCTCTCTTGCAATACTCTGTCTTAACCGTATAGGCGTGGGTATGCAAATAACAGAGGTATGGAACCAATCAGAGTAACGCGATGCGGTCGGCAGCTAGATCGGTTACTGCTGCTACAATGGCAGGTTATCAAGATTTAAGTGAGTTTGAACGTGGTGTTATAGTCAGCGCACGAGAGATGGGACATAGCATCACTGAGGTAGCGATAACATTTGGATTTTCGCATAAGACCATTTCACGAGTGTGCCGTGAATATTGGGAATCCGGTAAAACATCGAATCTTCGAACAGGGGACTGTTCAAGCTGGTGGAGGCTCTGTCATAGTATGGGGCGTGTGCAGTTGGCGTGAAATGGGACCCCTGATACGTCTAGATACGACTATGTCAGGTAANAAGCATCCTGTCCGATCACCTGCACCCATTCATGTCCATTGTGCATTCCGACGGACGTGGACAATTCCAGCAGGGCAATTCGACACCCCACGCGTCGAAAGTTGCTACCGAGTGGCTCCAAGAACACTCTTCTGACTTTAGACACTTCCATTGGCCACCTAAATCACCAGATATGAACATTATTGAGCATATCTGGGATGCCTTGCAACGTACTGTTCAGAAGAGATCTCCACCGCCTCGCACTCCTATGGATTTGTGGACTGCCCTGCAGGATTCATGGTGTGAATTGCCTCCTACATACCTTCAGATATTAGTTGAGTCCATGCCACTTCGTCTTGCGGAACTTCTGCCTGCTCGCGGGGGCCCTACACTATATTAGGCAGATGTACCAGTTTTTTTGGCGCTTCGGTGTATAACAGAGAAATACTAATAAGTGTTTTTACCATCTAAATCACCGAGTTTTATAATATGTATAGAATGTAGAAGATTAACACTAAGTAAAACTCAATTTTATTTTTAAAAAAAACTTAAACAATAATTCTGTAGTCCACGCGAGTGGAGCCGCGGGCACAGTTAGTCCTAACTAATATTATAAAAGTGAAAGTGTGTTTGTTTGTTTGTCCTTCTTTCACGTCACAACGGAGTAACGGATCTGCGTGATTTTTTACACAGAGATAGTTGGAGGGCCGGGAAGTGACATAGACTACCTTTATCCCGAAAAAATATCTCATTCCCTGAGGAAAAAGTTGTTTGTAAAAATAGCACTCGGGGTACAATACTGCGTCTATGTAAGTTGTTGATGTGGGACGAAAGCACAATGTCACACAAAAAAGCGACAGAGGCCCTAAATCGAACTCTACACGATATACGAAACAAAACAGACATTATGGGAGGAATGGTTGTATTACTGGCTGGTGACTTCCGCCAAACTCTACCGGCGATTCGGAGAGGCACACCTGCAGATGAAATCAAAGCCTGTCTCAAGTAGTCAAACTTATGGGCAAATGTCAAGAAATTAAGCTTGACGACGAATATGAGAATGCACCTCTACAATGACGTTAATATAGGACATTATGCTGATACACTATAAAAAATTGGAGATGGGTGGTTAGAAACAGATTCCGAGGGCTGCGTGTCACTAACGGGGAATTTTAGTAATTTGGTGCAGAGTGATACGGAAATGATTGCTAGCGTTTACCCAGATCTACAAACAAATATATATGAGGACCAGTGGCTATGTAAAAGAGCGGTTCTAGCACCACAAAATGACATCGTTAGTGCTCTGTTCTGTGTTTATGATCAGTGTCTGTCTACTAACAAATACCGTTATTTCTCCCTATAAGTTTGTTACTATAACCACGCGAGCGAAGCCGCGGGTAAAAGCTAGTATGTAATAAATGGTGCAGCATAATATGTTGGCCCAAAAACGCTGTTCTCAGACTTTTTTTTTTTTTTTTGTAATTTCCCAAAAAAAACGCGATTTTTTACGATTACCGAGCTGCTTATACTTCTGTCAATGAAACATATAATTTGTAATACGTTATACTAGGAAGAGTGTCATAGCTCTTCAGTGCAGAGCCTTATTTGTTTCACTTTGCTAAACAATGTCGCACTCTATCGAATGAGATCTTAATAATTTCCAAGCATTCAACGAATGAGCAATAAACGTACTCGAAATAATCTATTACTCCATGCAATTCAAATACAGGTTCGAACGTTCCTGTTTCGTTGCCAAATATATATGCAAATACAAAACAACATTCACATTTTACTGGAACATTCAATGTAATTGTCATCTTGTTATAACCTTTATACGCGCTATTTTCGTAAATATGGTGCTGCGCTCTGGAAGCTTGTTGTAAAACGCGGATGCCGCCGTATGGAGAACATATAGGGTATACTAAGCATGTCAGTTTTGCAGAAACTATCCCTGTCTAACGAAATTTTAACTGTTCTTTTATTTTGAGCTATCAGAACCACGTCGCTTCGACTAAGGTTAAGACAATAATGACTCAAACAAGAGGATTAAGATAAGATAACTCACTACAATTCTGACAGAGTTATATTGCAACGACAATATGTTCATTATACGAACAAATTTTCTGGGGCGTATTTAGAATTCTTTCAAAGGGAAAAGAGGCACGAGATGGTTCTTAAACATTTTATACAAATCAGTTATTTGTGAATCTACTTCCACAATTTTCTAAAATTACCGGCCGAATCTCAGTGGTTTAACTACCCCATAGTATTCACATTTTCCAATTTTCATTTTATGCTGGGCATTATATACCCTCGTCTAGTTTCCACACTGATGTGAAATTATGAATCACTTCAGAAAAAAGTGAATACTTAACATGTTTACTGGAAGAATAGTTGGCGGGGAATAAACTATTAACATATACTTTAGCAAAGTTATATATTACATATTGAATTCCCACTTATCTTCACTTTTGACATCTCACAGCGGTTAGTTCGGTCAGTAATTGTGTAAGGATAATAAGCAATAAGGACACAACAAAAAATTTATACATAAAATTTTACTTCCATTTCACGCGTCAATTACACCAAAAATTTTCATTGGGACAAATATTGAGGGGTGGTAGAGCTCACTAAAACAAACATTGTATAAGAATATATGGGCGGAAGTGACGCGTTGAGCCACAAAAACAAAAATAACACATGAAATGCAACACAGTGTTTATTTACAACGTCGCCGCTAAATGCCTTTTTACAGCAATGTTTATAATAATTGCTCAAAATTGCTACCACCGACAGTAATGCAGGCTTGGTAGCGTCGGTGGAGTGATTGGCGAACAGATTCAAATACGCCGGGTATTCCACGCACGCCACCATTGTCAGCCAATCACGCCATATGTAGAGGTCGCCAAGCATGCGTGACTGTTGGTGGATGCATTTCCAGCAACTATTTTAACATTTTCTGTAAGGAATCACTCGTTAAGTATGCTGCTAATGAACATTTTATGTTTCTGTTAATGTGTTATGTTTGTGTGTTTGTGCCTCAACGCGTCACTTCCGCCCATATATTCCTATACAATAATTGTTTCGTTTTAGTGAGCTCTACCACCCCTCAATGTTTGTCCCGTGATTTTAGAATCATCCTGTATACACAATTACGTCCATAGGCAGGACAGGTGCAAGCTAACTTAGTGTCTTAGGCGAAAGACCTGACGCCCTCTTCACTCCTTTTATCCCCCTCGGTTAACATTCTATTAATTTCCTAAGACACTAACGCCCCTGTGTCACAACTAATCACAATAATTAGTGAGTCGACGAACACTGGAACATTCTCGATTCTTGTCGATCGATACCACGCACTCATAAAAATTAGCTGTAGAAATTCTTTCTGGGTAGATTAAAAATCCATGGTAACATGTAATAATAATGTTTATTTATATTTAAAACGATGACTTGTGATAATGTAATATATAATAATACGGTCAGTCGTAATAATTTATATGTAAGCTAATTTTTCATGATCGAAGTGTAAAACTAGTTATATCTACCGTCGACCGTCCTTCCCGCCCCCAGATTCTTGGCGCCCTATGCGGTCGTCTACACCCCACAAAATATGTTCCTGTGGACTTGGGTTAATTTAGGCTGATAAATCTTCTGCAGAGTAAGTAAAACACAGTTAGTGTTGGTACCAGCCGACACTCGCTGGAAGCCCACTTTCCTTCTTTCTAGTTTTCAGGAATCTTCTCGCAATTCACTGGGAGGAGGTAGGTCTAATAGCGCCACCCCCTTCACCTTAGTGCTGTGCAAGCATCACTCTGGTTAAGCCAGCGCTAGCTGTCAAATCAAATAAATACGCCCCCTCTCTACTACTATTTCTCTACCCACTAATAAAGATCATGGCACCCACATCTCTGCTTCCTGTAGCATTTCTATCAATGCATGTAATAATTTTGAATCCTGTCGAAAGGATTTTTGTCTATGCCGGTTTTCCTTTTATCTTCTTAGATAACTGTAGATACACTCTGGAAGGTAGTCATGGTCTCAAACGCTAACATGGCTGCCCAATCCCCCTGTGCCGCAGGGACCGCGGGGGCTGAGCGGGGAAAGAAGAGCTCTGATCAAGGGCATTAATAAATAGTTTGGAACAATTTCTTACAGTAAGGAAAATATATATATAAACTATATTGATATTATTACAACAAACTTACAAAGTGTAAAAGAATACATGCATCCAAAAGTCTGTCTTCCCTTGGTGGCAAGATAACAAATCTTAGAGGAGAATGGCCAACAATAAAAACATATATAATCACGCTTTGTGAAAAAAAGGAAGTTTCACCTTATTTTCCTGGGAAGAAATTAAAACGAAAGAAGAATGTGAGTAGAAGTAAAATGGGGATTCGGGGACATCGGGATCCAGGATCGGAGCTTGGAGCTGTTCATGCTCTCTCATTCCGATCACCCGACGGCCATATTGTCCATCGTGTTGGACTTTGGTGACCTTGATCTTTGACCTTAAAAACCCAAATAATCCCAAAAATGGATTAAAAACTTTAACTTTTTTAAGAAAATTTACAAAAAATGAGTATTAAAAATACTATTATTAAAATGTTTATTTAAAAATTTATTTAAAAAATTTTTTACATTTCCGGAGGTACCACGCAGCACCACGTCCAGCAGACGACAGACCCCCACAATTCCCCCCATCCAATATTTTTGATTGCCCCCCAATTACTCGTCTTCGCTCCCCCAATTAGTGGGCAGGCCTCTGCCACTTTCAATGTTTCTCATTGGCTAATTACTCACCTTCGTTCGATCCCCTTCAAATATATTTAATTGCCCTATTACTTGTGTTCGTTCGACCCCCTCCACAACCATAAATTACTCACATTCGTTCGATCCCCTTACCACCTGACCTTTGCTCATTCCGTCGTATGCAACCATCTTGGTGGTTTTTTCATTTGTTGTTTGTTTACATTTTGAACACCTAGGTGGTGCTAGTGTATTAATTACCAAATTACCAGCCAGGCAGTGCTAATTTCTCGATTTAGCCACCAGGTGAGCTGACATCCTCTCTTACGTTTGCTCAACACTCCATCTTGATTTTTTCGTTTGTCATTTGTTCATCTTTTCAACACCTAGGTGGTACTAGTATGTTAACTGCCAATTCTGTCACCAGACAAGCTACCTATTTCACTACCAGGAGGCAGCCATATTTTTTTGTATTTTTTAAGTGTAGGCTGTTTGTGCACTCCGTATTGGATTATATTTTCAACAAATAGGTAGCATTAATTTCTCGATTTCACCGCCAGGCGAACTGTTGGCACCCGCCCACTCTCTCGGTTCAACTGCCAGGCGAGCTGCAGCACTCATATTTATAGACATAGGGAAATATGTAATTTTTCATCCTATTAAAAAAACTACATGTATAATTTATTAAACTGATATTATTAGACATATCAAAACATTTTCCGCTTTAATGCTAATTAAAGTGCCATTGAAATTGAGTATTTCTTCTGTATCCCCTCACCACATCACTTTAGTCCGACCAATTATTTACCATCACTTACTCCCTTAACAATACTGCCCTTATTTTTAATATTGTCTGCCAGAGTGTTGCTAGAGTGAAGAAAGTATATAATAGGAACAATGTCGATCCTCGGCACAATTTCTCATCTGATGCCAGAAGTGACATATCGCGGTCTAACCCTTCGTCTTTTAGCATTCTGACTGATAAGTTCAGATATTTAATTCCCTCAGGTCACAGGAAATTATCAAGTGGGCACGTAATACAGTAGATAGAAGTAGTAGGTACAGTAGGGAGCTGACGAGAAGGCAAGGCTGCGTGGCGGGGTGGTGGTCGGGGCCGCAAACCCTCCCTTGCCCACTTCCGGCGTTTAAAGGACGCTGTCAGAGTAAGGGGTCACCCTCGCTACTAGTCATCCCAAAAGAAACAGCTCTCTGGAAGTCAGTCACGAGTTAGTGACGGTTGCGTGCGTATCAGGACGGTATATTATGGCGCAGTCTAGGAAGAAAGGGAAAACTATACACAGCGAAGCGAGGGAGGTGATCAGACATGTGATAAATAAATGTGACGAAGAAGCTACTGATGGTCAAATAAAGCATTTATTATCTCAATCCAATCTGCGTGCATCAGAATACACTGGAATTTCTATGAGAAGTGTTTCCAGAATTCGCAAAGAAGGTGCCGATGCTTGTAACATTTCGCTGTCAAGACCAGGCAAACACCGAAAGCGTCTGCATGAAAGAAATATGCGTTGTTACTCATTGGATAGGAGAGTATTCAGAGACGTCGTGCATGATTTTTACTTAGTACAGAAACAAGTACCAACATATCCTAAGCTTCTCGTTGCTTTGAGAGAACAAATTTATTTTCCGTGGGATGTTCACATGCTCTGACATATACTGTAAGAAATGGGGTTTAAATGGAAACGGTGTAACAGTTCTCAGAAACTATTACTGGAAAGACCGCACATTGTCCACTGGCGTTGTAAATACTTAAAATCAATTCTCCACTACAGAATGGAGGGGCGCCCCTTAATTTACATTGATGAAACCTGGGTTGACAGCAACATCACATTTAACAAATGTTGGCAAAGTGATACTGAACGTGGTGTGTTAATCAACAGCAGTTCTTCGAACCGTTTAATTGTTGCTCATGCAGGTGCTAAAACTGGATTAATTGAAAATGCACTGCTAATTTTTCCAGCAGGCAGTGCTACGGGGGACTACCATGGGCAGATGAATTCTGCGAAATTCAAAACGTGGATGCATAATCAGTTATTGCCAAACCTACCGGAAAAGTCTGTTGTTATTATGGACAATGCTCCTTGCCATTCAGTGCAAGAAAATAAACCCCCATCGAAGTATGCAGTGAAAAAGGAAATGGAGTCATGGTTGACCTATAACAACAGTCCATTTAATCATGAAATGCGAAAAACAGAGCTTTTCGACTTAATTGCGCAGAACAGGAAGCCTGAAAAAGTANGAAATGCGAAAAACAAAGCTTTTCGACTTAATTGCGCAGAACAGGAAGCCTGAAAAAGTATTTCGCATTGACCAACTTTTAAAACTGCACGGACACGATGTTCTTAGACTTCCTCCTTATATGTGCGAACTTAATCCCATTGAACTAGCGTGGTCTAAAACAAAGAGACTAGTGCGGGAAAAGAACATCACTGATAGCTTGTCGTTAACAAAGCTAATGAAAATCACGACGGAAGCAATATCTTCCGTCGCTGAAGAAGACTGGCAAGGATACTGTTCGCATGTCCAAAATACAGAAGCAGACTACTGGCAAAAGGACTGTCATGTGGAAGACGCAATAGACAGTTTTATGATATGCCTAGGCCGTGACTCCAGTGGCTCGAATGATTCATCTGACGACGAATTTTCCTCTTCCGAATCGGAACTGGCGCTGCCACTTCCCGAAAGTGAATAAATTACCACTGAACAACAATATCCACTCTTTGAGGTAAGCGGTAAGAGTATATTATTTCAGAGTATTTTAAAGTTATGCATTCCTGATCTTAACTGTTTTCGCCCTAAATTTATGCCATCAAAATTGTTTTC
Source organism: Clitarchus hookeri (assembly GCA_002778355.1). Classification (NCBI taxonomy): domain Eukaryota; kingdom Metazoa; phylum Arthropoda; class Insecta; order Phasmatodea; family Phasmatidae; genus Clitarchus; species Clitarchus hookeri. Next base: position 4,594 of record NQII01015325.1, on the reverse strand, counting down.
AGGTCACTATGGTTGTTTCGCAGGTATTTAAGTAAAACAATTTAAGTTACAACAGTTTAAAAATGTTGTTTTTGGCCATACTGAAAGTCTTCAAATTAGTATTGGTAATGTAAAAGATGTTTTGACAATTGTAACTATTGTGAAATGTGATTAATTTTCGTACGGGAACAGATTGCGAATATGTACAATAAATAGCTTGCTTTAAAAATGTGTACTTCAAACACAATGTAAAACATTTCGCGCACCAGGCAAACGGGCACCTAAAATGGCGAATTTAAAGGTTACTGTCAAAAGAAATAATAGAGGCGTATACCATGACATTATAGAGTATATTTGTATGCGTGTCGTATGAAAGGAAAATCTCCCTGCGAACTGATAGTTTTAGTACTGGTAGTACAGGTTAGAGGCGACAGTGGCAACATTGCAGCCCACCGGACCCACCCTCCTGCTCCCCACCCTGCCCGAATTCCAGAGCCTCGCCTTCTCGTGAGCACTGGATAGTACCAGGGCAATGGTTGGGGGCTAAGAATCGGATGATCGACCGCCATTTTGGGACCCACCATCTTGTTTCCATCGGCCATCTTGTTTCCAGTCGCCATTTTGTTTGTTTGTCCTCATCTTGTTTCTGGTCACTATCTTGTTTCTGCCTGCCATTTTGTTTTCCACTCATGCTCTATAATTCCGTCTGGTTTTTTCATACTCTATCATTCCGTCGTGTTTTTTCATGCTCTCTCATTCTGTCTTGCCTCTCTATCATTCCATCTTGTTTCTTCATGCTCTGTCATTCAATCTTGTTTCTCTCATTCCATCTTGTCTATCATTCCTCCTTTCCTTTCTCCCCTTGTTCTCTCTCTCTCTCTCTCTTGTCGCCTTTTTCACCCACCATGTACGTAGTTCCCTCGCCACCTGATAGGGGTACTGGTTGGTATAAGCCACAGTTGTCCACAATCTTGGAGTCGTCTGCAGTAGTTCCTTCATTGCCTGCTAGGAGGCGCTGGTGTGGGCTACTGTCGTCCGCCATCTTTTTTACAGTAGTTTAAGTCATCAAGCGACAACCAGGAGTGCTGTTATTTAATTTTTCGCAGAGCTCACAAAATCTTGTGGAAGGGTGCTGGATCGTACTGACAGACCTTGTGGTCGCCGTAATGGTTGATGCCCTAGCCAACTAAGCTGTCAGGGCATGTGTTGGAGAAAGGGTTTTAATGATGTATATGTAATTACAAGTTTATGGGGAAAAAATAAATTACAAAATTTTTTTAATAGTTATTGTATTACTAAAATTTTATATATATATATTTTTTTTTAAAGAAGCCCTACATCCCCCATTGCATAAAGCAAAACAATTATATGTATGTACTCATAAAAATAAGAAAACTATATTTATCAATATAGATAATCATTAATAATTTACAAAATACATTAAAATAATAGATTTTTGTGTTTTAATTATTTTTTAATAAATTTTATTGAACTTGTAGATTTTAAGATATAAATGTATCCAGTGATGTGTCTACGAACTCGTATTTCCAAGGATAATTAGCTTATAATGTCACAACCATCGACTAGGTAAAGTGTAATTTTGTTAACAAAAGTTATGTATTTTAATTAATATATTTGTTTAACTTCTAAAATTTACTGACATAAGTGTATCGAGCTATGTATCTACGAACTCGTATTTTCAAGGAGAATTCGATTATGGGATCACAACAGTCAAATGTGCAAAGCATAATTTCATAAAGTAAAAGTAATGTATTTCATTTTACATATATTTTATGTAACTTTTACAAATAAGTGTAACGAGTTACGTATCTACAGATTCTAACTTTTTAGACAGATAAGAACATGTTATAAAATACGATAACTTTATTATGACCAGCGCCATATTGGATTTTATAAGCATATAAATGTATTAGCAAATATATTAAGTGTTATTTATTTTCGGCCTTGTGTTTTCAAGTCGAATGCTAAAGTAACATTATAAACTTTGATTATTCACACTTTTTCGACGCCATATTGAAATTAGTATGCATTGGAGCGATTATTTATATTTTTGAATTAATTATGTAACCAGTCCGAGTCTCAAGTACAACGTAGTGGTTGCCTTGCCACAGGTCATGTGTGCCTATATCTGACCCCCACGAACTTATAAGCATAGTTGGCCATCATTTCCGAATTGTTTAAGTTATAGTCACCAAATTCGAACTGTAGGTACTGTCCGTAGTACTGATCAATGTGAAATGGCTAATTATGCCTTAAGCCCTCTTATAAGCATATTTGCTGCCATTTTCAAACTGCGAAAGCTATAGCTGCCAAACTCATTACACATATGCATCGCCCCTGACATCGATGAGGGTGGGTGGGGTTAATTATGCTGTAAGGCCTTTTTTATAAGCATAGTTGGCTGCATTTTCAAACTGTTGAAGCTATAGTCATCAAATTCATAACATAGACATCACTCCTGATGTCGACGAGGGTGGTCGATTCAATTATGCCTTAAGGCCTTTTATAAGCATAGTTAGTCATTATTTAAAATCCATTTAAGATATAGTCATCAAATTCATATCATATACATAGCCCCCGAAGTCAATCAGGGCGATGGGGTCAATTATGCCTTAATCCTTATAAGCATAGTAGACTGTTATTACCATACTTTTAAAGATACAGCCACCAAATTCATATCACAGGCAACACCCCCAACGACTAAAAGGACTACCGGGTCAATTATGCATTAAGCCCTCTTATAAAAATACTTGGTTATCATTTTCGAGCTGTTTAAGATACAGCAACCAAATTCATAACATAGGCATCACTCCCGAAGACGAACAGGGCTTCAGGGCAACCACACCCTAAGCCCTCTTTTAAGCATAGTTTACAACCATTTCCCATCTGCTGAAGGTATAGTAATCAACTTTAAATCATATGCATCGTTCCGACATCGAACAGGGCTGCAGGGAAATTACTTTATTTTCATTTTTATAAGCACAGTTAAAAGCCATTTCCCATCCACAGAAGCTATAGCCACTAAATTAATATCATAGGCAGCACACCCAGCGACGTGCATAATGACAGGGTCAAGTATAACTTACACCCTCTTATAAG
>NQII01015324.1:4522-16616 GCA_002778355.1 Clitarchus hookeri | reverse complement strand
CAGGAAATAAAGCTGAAGAAACCTTAACAGAAGGACCACTGGTCCAAACGTCGTGCGCATCCCAGTCCACATTGTCGGACTACTCCAAAGGAGAAACAACAGGCTGCGTGGAGAGGGCCAGCTGGAACATGTCCATGGGTGATTACACCACCGAAGCTGGCAAGGAGACAGAGACACACGAAGCCAAGGGAGCAGAAAAGCTAACCGGTGAAGTGCGCCGAGACCCAGAAGGCCCTACAAAGGAGAAAACCCCATGCAGACGAAACGTGTGGCACAGACGAGACAAGAAGAGCAGCAGGAGGTACCGAGTGGGCACACCGAAAAGGAGAGAGCGGCATAGGCAACAACGAAGATGCAGGCGGCGCAGCAGTGAGACAAAACCCATTAACCACAGACGAGAGGGCTGCCACGGAGGCCGANTCAACGAAGATGCAGGCGGCGCAGCAGTGAGACAAAACCCATTAACCACAGACGAGAGGGCTGCCACGGAGGCCGATGACAGGTGGTCCACTGGGGCCACTCATGCCGAAGCTGAGGGAAAACCCGGAGGTGTGCACATGGCGACCACATAAGGCTCCAGACAGGAGATCAGAAACAGACGCGGACTGGTGATACCATGTGAAGGAGAGGAGAGTGGAGAAGGCAACACCACGGAAACAGGANGATCAGAAACAGACGCGGACTGGTGATACCATGTGAAGGAGAGGAGAGTGGAGAAGGCAACACCACGGAAACAGGACAACGCTGACGAGCCAGCGCTGGTAATGAAGACCCTGCAGGACAGCAGGATTCGAGAGCAGCCTGGCGAGCAGCAGAAACCACCTCCGGACAAAAGGGAATCACACCTGAGACAGACGAGGCCGGTGAAAGCAGGACAGCAGAAACATGGGCCACAGCAAAACTGGAACACACCACAGGTGCTGTGCAAACCGACGTGGTATAAAGAACAGAGCCACCTGTGGCAACAGAAATAGACGAAGGCCGCGACGAGCAAACACATGGGTGCGGAGAGGGTGGGCGGATCCCCGAAGAAGAAACCATCTGCTCCGCGTGGTAATGCAGCTGGTCGGAGTAGTCTGCAAGTCCAGGTAGGAAAGGCCCAGCAGAAGATGGAGCAGAGGACCCACTGACAGATTTCACCTACTTCAACTTCGTCTTCTTCGACTGTTGCAGAGTAAGCCGGAGCTGAGCACCGCGCGTGAGGCCAGCAGAAAGCGCAGTAGCACGCCGAGGAGGCGGGCAGAGCGACGAGACTGTGCGAACCCTACCAGTATCATGTCGAAGAAGCCCATCAGTAGACACTGCAGAACGAGGCGAAATATCACATGGATCAGCAGCATACTTCGAAGAGCCTGATGTGTCAGACTTGGTGAATAAACACAGGCGAGAGAAAAACAGCAAGTAAATAAGAGGTAAAACAGTGGCCAATAAGGGAAACAAAAGCCTCAAACTGAAAGCCAAATACAAATGAAACACCCGAACAGCAAATGTTTACAACAACTACCGCAGCAGACAAACAACACTGCAAGACATAAAACACTTGCGTAAAAGCGATACACAAAATAGCGGACAAAACACCAAAAATCGTACACAAGAAGAGCAGTGGGAAAGTGCACTCTACACAAAAACAAAACACAATGATGTACAACTGCGCAGATCCAGCACTACCACAATAACCTGAACTGGCTAGTGTTTGTTTCTTGGTTTTCTGTCCTGCAATTAGTTTGGCCTAGTTTGGTGCACTTTCTTCTTGTCATTTTCCAGACATATTGAATTCTGCTTGGTGGCTGGTAATTGTTCTGGGCTGTGGAAGTTGACTTAGCAATGTTTTCTCTTCCTTATATAGTTTGTGGTTTCCGAGTAACATTCGTACTTACTTTTTGCTTGCTGGTAANTTAGCAATGTTTTCTCTTCCTTATATAGTTTGTGGTTTCCGAGTAACATTCGTACTTACTTTTTGCTTGCTGGTAATTCGCTTACTATTATTCTGTTGTTACTGCTCGCTGTGTGTGCTTTACTTGTTGGCTACATTTATGAGAGTATGTTTCGCTGTTTTTCGTGAAATTCACCATTTCGCCTTCTTCTTGTGTTGGCCTCTGTATTTCGCCATATTAGCCAGTGGTAGTTCTCGTGGTAGTGCTGGTTCTGCACAGTCGTTGCATCATTGGGTTCGGTTTTTGTGTAGAGTGCGCTTTCCCACTGCTCCTATTATGCACAATTTATGCTGTTCTGTCCATCATTTTGTGTATCGCTTTTCGCAAGTGTTTTATGTCTTGCAGTGTTGTTTGTCTGCTGCGGTAGTTGTTGTAAACATTTGCTGCTCGGGTGNTTTTCGCAAGTGTTTTATGTCTTGCAGTGTTGTTTGTCTGCTGCGGTAGTTGTTGTAAACATTTGCTGCTCGGGTGTTTCATTTGTATTTGGCTTTCTGTTTGAGGCTTTTGTTTCCCTTAGTTGCCGCTGTTTTTTCTCTTCTTTTCTTGCTGTTTTTCTGTCGCCTGTGGTTCTTCACCATGTCTGACACATCTGGCTCTTCAGCAAAATGCTGATACATGTGATGTTTCGCCTCGTTCTGTGGTGTCTACTGATGGGCTTCCTCGACATGATGCTTGTAGGGTTCGCACAGTCTCGTCGCTCTGCCCGCCTCCTCGGCGTGCTACTGCGCCTTCTGCTGGCCCCTCCCCAGCTTCCGCCACTAATGTTCGCCTCACGCGCAGTACTCATCTCCGACATACTCTGCAACAGCCGAAGAAGACGAAGTTGAAGAAGGTGAAATCTGTCAGCTGGTCTTCTGCTCCGTATTCTGCTGTGCCTTTCCCACCTCTACTGGCTAAGTATTCCGACTAGCTGAATTACTATGTGGAGGAGAGGGTTGCTTCTCGTGTGCTGAACTCACCTCCTCAGCACCCATGTGGTCGCTTTTCGCTGCCTTCGTCTGTTTCTTTTGCCTAAGGTGTCTCTGTTCTTTATACCACGTCGGTTTGCACAGCACCTGTGGTGTGTGCCGGCATTGCTTTGGCCCATATTTCTGCTGTCCTGCCTTCACCGACCTCTTCTGTCTCAGGTGTGGTTTGTCTTCATCCGGAGGTGGTTTCTTCTGCTAGTCAGGTGCTCTCGATTTCTGCAGTCTCGCTAGTCCTTCGTTATCGGCGCCGGCTTGTCAGCATTGTCCTGTTTCCGTGGTGTTGCCTTCTTCATTCTCCTCTCCTTCACATGGTATCCCGTATCCAGATCTGTCTCTGATCACCTATCTGGAGCCTTAGTGGTTGCAATGTGCACGCTTCCGTGTACTCCCTCTAAGCCACGGCATCCATGGCCCCAATGGATCGTCCCTCGTTGGCCTCCGTGGTGGCCCTCTTGTCTATGGTTCATGGGTTTTCTCTCACTGCTACACCACCTGCTACTTCATTGTTGACTATGGCACTCTCTCCTCTTAGGTTTGCCAACTCTGTACCTCCTGCTGCTCCTCTTGTCTCGTCTGTGCCGCACATTTCGTCTGCTGGGGTTTTCTCCTTTTTAGGGCCTTCTGGGTCTCGGCGCTCTTCACAGTTCGCTTTTCTGCTCCCTTGGCTTCGTGTGTCCCTGTCTCCTTGCCCACTTCGGTGGTGGACTCACCCATGCACACGCTCCTGCTGGCCTTCCCCAAGCGTCCTTTTGTTTCCCCTTCAGAGGAATCCGACCTTGTGGACTGGGCTGCGCACGACGATTACACTGGTGATCTTTCTGTTGGGGTTTCTTCTGCTTTTCAATCTGCCACCATGTTTGCTGTTCCCCCTGAGCCGCCTCGTAGGGCACCAATCATTCCAGGGGTCTTCCTGCTACTTTGTCGGTCTCTATCAATCCTGCAATCCTGCTACCGACTCTTCGTCGTCCTTGGTTGCTCCTTCTGTTACATCGCTTCCAGGGCCATCCTATGCGCCTCCTGCACCCCTGCTCCTCATGCTCCTACTCCGGCCAGCACTTCTGATGCTCCTCATCTGCAGCCAGACAAACCTCCCCTTATTGTCCTCCAGGGTTGTTTTAGTGGTGCTGCCATGCGATGTATATCTGAATTACGCACCAGGTTCCTTTGCATGATCGCCACCATTTACAACAGGAGTACGACCCTCCAGATGTTGTGTGAGGACCACTACCAGATGGTGGAGCTTTCACGGGCCAGGGGCGACCAATTCCACACGTGGACTTGCCCTGAGGCCCGTAACACACGCGTGGTTATTCGCCACCTTACTATTGACATATCTCCCGAGGACATCCAGGGGTCATACTCTGATCTTGGGATTCCTGTGAAGACTTTTGTCAACATGGACAGCCGTGGCAGGACTCCGGATGCCTTGCCTCTTTTTCTGGTGGTGCTTGATGGCCGTGCTTATCTTCACGATTCCCTTATTTTGCAGATCGAACAGTGCGTTGGTGGTGGTTGTGTAGCCCAGTTCTTCTGTTGCCAGCTGTTTGGACATTCTTCCCATACTTGCGATGAGGCATGCCGATGGGTTCGCTGCGGTGGCCCACACACTTCTCGCCAGTTTCCTCATCCTTCGGACCACTCTCCTGTTCGCTGTCTGTATCAGGGTGGTCACACTGAGAACTACAGCCAATGTCCCGCTAAGCAGCAGTTTCTTACTTCTCGCAAGCGGCGTCAGCAGGCTCAGTCACGATCTGGTGTTGGGGTTCGTCCTTCTGTGTCGGGGGCCTCTTTTACATCTACCCCTGCCATCTTCCCAGCTAGCCATCCCTATGCTGCCCGTCCAGTTCCCGCTTCTACCTCTTCCTCCTCTGCGGAACGTTCTGCTATGGTTTCCTTCCGGAAGCTTTTCGATCTCTTCCGCCAGCTCGACATCTGTTGCTGGCTGCCCCATCTTAGCAGTGTGGCTGATTCCTTTCTTCCGGGTGCCTCCCTCTTCGATAAATGCGAGGCCCTGTTTCGTGGTCTGACGCTCCTTCTGGAGATGTGCGAGGTGTTCCTTTCTGCTCTTGTTGCATCCTCCCATGGCTGGTTTCTTCATGGCTTGGAACGGCCGTTCCTTATCTATGAGCCGCCTGGAGTTTCCCGCTTTGCTGGCACGTCTTCGTCTTTCTGTTGTTAGTGTATCCGAGTCTGGGCTCAAAACCTCCATCGCTTTCGTAGTGCCCGGATATGTAGTTCACCATGCTGATCGTCACCCTGCTACCTAGGGTGGTGTGGCGCTTCTTGTGAGTGCAGATCTCCGCCACTATCGACTTCAGGCACCCCGTGGTCTGCAGGTGGAGGCTTTAAATGTTCGCATTTTGGGTGGACACCGACCCTTCACTGCTGTTGTAATCTTTCTTCCTCCTCACTGCACTTTTCTTGCTTCTTCTCTGTCTGCCTTGGCATCTATGTACTCTTCGTTTGTGTTCTTCGGGGACTTAAACGGTCGCCATACTCTCTGGCACTGTCAGGTCTCTGATTTTCGAGTCCATGGCCTTTTATCTTTTGTTTCTTCACATGGTTTTCTTCTTTCTGCACCTCGTTCTTGCACTTTTTAGTCTGCTTGTACTGGTCATTGTTCTTCAGTTCTTGATTTCTTCATCCCTTCACCGGATCTTCTGCTCAGCCCTTCTTGGGTTTGGACTAGCTTCGACTCTGGCCATCTGCCGGTGCTCCCGGGCCTCATGGTTCCTGTGTGGCCCGATTGGTCCTCCCTCCATTGGGACTTCCGCTGGGCCGATTGGTGGCGTTTCCATTTTATGCTGGATGAGTCGCTTGACCTTTCGACCTCTCCTCGAACTCTGGATGAACTGGACACCTGTTCCACGCTTTGTANATGCTGGATGAGTCGCTTGACCTTTCGACCTCTCCTCGAACTCTGGATGAACTGGACACCTGTTCCACGCTTTGTACACGCGATCCAGCTAGCGCACTTTGGCAGTCTGCCCACACACAGGACTCGATGGAGGAGTACCATCGTTTCCAGCATCTAGCTCTGTGGGCTGTTGAACGCTGGACTGCCCTTCGTCAGCTGGGCCATTTCCAATCTCTTTCTTTCCAAGGGGACACGGTGTGGCATCACATTCGTGCTCTACGGGCCTCTCCACATGGTGTTCCGCCCTTGCAAACTGCCGGCAGCCTGTTTGAGGCTCCGTCCTCCCAGACTCTCCTTCTGGCGAAATNCATGGTGTTCCGCCCTTGCAAACTGCCGGCAGCCTGTTTGAGGCTCCGTCCTCCCAGACTCTCCTTCTGGCGAAATCTTTTTGCGCCTCATTTACACTTTTCTACCCCTCATGTAGTTCTCCCGGTGCTGCACTGACATCGGAGGTTTTTCACCCTGATCTGTCGTCTCCGCTTTCTGGCCGCTTGCTCACCTCTCCCGTCGAAGTTGATCGCACTATCGATTCGCTTTCGCTTTTTAAATTGCCAGGTGCCAATGACATTCCTGTTCGCATCTTGCACTCTTTCTTACGCAAAGAGGCTATATATCTGGCTCTCCTCATCAACACCATCTTTCGTGTGCAGAACTATCAAGTCTGCTGAAAGCGGGAGATCGTGGTGCACATTCCTCGATGCGGCAGNACACCATCTTTCGTGTGCAGAACTATCAAGTCTGCTGAAAGCGGGAGATCGTGGTGCACATTCCTCGATGCGGCAGAAACCTCAGTCTTCCATCTGGATACAGGCCTATCTCTTTGCTTCCTTTTCTCTCGACGATGGTGGAAAGAATGCAGNCATTCCTCGATGCGGCAGCAACCTCAGTCTTCCATCTGGATACAGGCCTATCTCTTTGCTTCCTTTTCTCTCGACGGTGGTGGAAAGAATGCAGCTCAGGCGTTTCCATGTTACTGTTGCGGATTTAGGCTTACTGCCCTCACACCAGTTCGGCTTTTGGCATCACCACAGTGTGCTTCATACNATGTTACTGTTGCGGATTTAGGCTTACTGCCCTCACACCAGTTCGGCTTTTGGCATCACCACAGTGTGCTTCATACCATAGCGTCGGTCATCGACCGGATTATGCCTGTGTTTTGCTCTCGACTCCATTCGGTGCTTATTCTTTTGCACCTGGCGAAGGCATTTGACTCAATCCACCATGGGGCTCTGTTACTGAAACTTCGTCGCTTCGGTCTTTCCGAATGCCTGGTCACTCACTATCTTCTCCAGTTTCCTGACCTCTCGGATATTTCAGGTCCGCGTTTCGCGCGAGCTGTCTGCGCCGTTTCCTGTTCATGATGGCATTCCACAGGGATCGCTTTTGAGTGCGCTGCTCTTCGCCCTCTAAGTGGCTGATCTCCCCAATCCTCCTCGCACTGCTGATTATCAGTACGCGGACGACATCGCTGTTCTTCTGTCTGGTGCATGTGCACCCGTACTGGCAGCGCGTGCTCAGGCGGCTTTCCGATCCCCGGGTTCATATTTTCTGTGCTGGGGCATACAACCTAATCCTGCGAAGNGCAGCGCGTGCTCAGGCGGCTTTCCGATCCCCGGGTTCATATTTTCTGTGCTGGGGCATACAACCTAATCCTGCGAAGAACGAACGTCTTTTTCTGACCAAATGGCATTCCCTGCCTCCTGTTGCTCCTACTTTTATGTCTTGTCCTGGCAGGAGACTGGCCGATATCTGGAGGTACATCTTGATGCATCGTTGTTGTGGTCCCACCACCTGCAAACCATGATTGGTCGTGCCGCTGGGGCTCTCGGTCTGTTTGTCCTCTACTTCTTCCTACGTGTCCGCTACCGTTGAGGGATTGTTTTCGTCTTTGGTGGATGCTGGTGCTCCCCATTATCCTTTAAGCTTCTGTGGTGTGGGCATACATTACTCTGTCTCGTCTGCGCCCCATCATCTCTGCATACTGCTGTGGCTTGCGCCTGCCTCTTGGTGCCCCGCTTTCAACACCTGTGGCTGAGCTTCTCGACCTGGCTGGTGTTTGTCCGCTGCGGGATGTAATTGATGCCGCCGCTCGCTTTTATCGTCAAGCCCGTCGTCACCCGAACCCGCTGGTGCGACGCCTCCCCGACTATGGTGTCCTCGAGCAGCGCCTCCACCACCTCATTAGGGATTTTCTGCTGGTCGGGCTTTTTTAGCCTTGGAGCGCTGCATCTGCTGCTCTATGCCTAGGTGGCCAGCCCGCCTGTTGTCTGTGATCGTCTCTGCATTAGTGCTGTGTCTTGTAATTGTTCCTTACCTGTTGTGTGAGGCATGCGATTAGAGCCTTCTCGTATAAGTGTTTTACTGTGTGTGTGCTTCGCACTTGAAGACCTCTCATGTAGCCGACATTTACCTATTGTACAGTGTTTTGCCTAACGTTTTCTGTTCGCTTGCACCCCTCCTGGACGCTTTTCTATTCTCTCAGTCCTTGAGTATTTTGTTTCTGCTCTATCTTCGCTTTAAGTTTATCCTTTTCTAATCTGTGTTTTTCACCCTGCTTTTACTGCACTTCATTTCATTTTGCTCCATCTGCTTTTGCTGTTCCCCGGGTTTATGTTTTTCCTGGCATGTGTACCTTCCTGTTTAGTTTTGTATATTGTGTTCTTTTCATTTCATTTTGTTATCCTGAAAGAGCCTTGCGCTGGAGCAGGACCTTTTCATTTTCTGTTCGCCACATATTTTCTTGGCATTTTTCCTTCTGTTTGTACCTTTTCTAAAAAAAATAATAAAATTAGTCTCGTGCGAAGATGGAAAATACGTCAGAAAGCCATTTGTGCTGTTTCTGCATGAAGTCATTTACTAGCATCTGTAATGCTCGTCAACATGAAACTGGTTGTTCTATGAACATGAAGCAATATACCTTAACATGTGAACAGTGCAAGTTTCAATTTAAACGACGTGATAACTTAAAAAGACATCTCGCATCATGTGATGGACTCTCTCCTGTAACAGCTATGCGATGTACTGTATTGCCTACTTCTATAAAAGCATGTGAAGGTCAGGCACATGCTGTATTGAATACTGGTGTGATGTCACCATCAACAACATCTGGCCTGGACATGAACACTTCTCTATACACATCAAGATATTCATGTTACTACTGCTGCAAGACATTTAGTAAAATTTGTAGAGCTCATCAACATGAGAAATCTGGAAATGTTTGAAGAAGACGCAATGGGCTTACTAGACTAGTTGTTGATATAAGTGTGGTCGCGAGTTCACATGTTATGGAGTAAAAGGTGTTCGGACAACGTGCGACGTGAAATACATGATCATCAGGTAAAACTATGGTGTGAGTTGTATTGCAAACATGTCAAAATGTGTACATATAAAGTGCCTACACCAGTATCTGTTGCAAACTTACCAAATGAGAATGGATTCATACTGAAAGAATCTGCTTTCGGAGCTCTTATGAAAACATATGTTGTATCTTATTCATCAGGCATGGTGGACGACATTTGTACATATCTTAAGCATATGAAACAAAATATTATAGATAAACTTAAAGGCGATATGGGAAAGGAAGGCGCAGTAAAATATAATATATGGCTGGACTGTAAATATACCAAACCAGAACCACATGGAGATGAATATAGTGAGAGAGCCTTCAAGACCTCGAATGTACCTCTGTATAACATGTACGAAATTGAAGACAGTGTTGAAGCTAGTATACAGAAGATTTGTCACGCGAAAGAAGAATAAATGGGAAAAGTGTTCCGGTCGGACATTATATAAGATATATCAGCTTTAGTTGAGAACAAATTTACTTATGTCACATGGGAAATAGTCATATGCTGAATTCCCTCTACCCCACTACGGAGAGAATTGCAACATAGCTTCAAATTCGACCTGTAGAATGAGGGTATAAATTACTACAACCACATAAATTCGCGCAGTTGCTAAGCGTTCGTGTACAGCAGCACTACTGTGTGAAGGTAGTATTGTGGAAGAGTCTGCATTGTGGAGGAGTCTACTTTGTAGGGAGTACGGAGAGGGGGGAGTCCGCAGAGGGGAGGAGTCTGCTTAGGGGAGGAGTCTGCTTAGGGGAGGAGTCTGCTTAGGGGAGGAGTCTGCTTAGGGGAGGAGTCTGCACAGGGGAGGAGTCTGCACTGCATAGTAATACATGTGTTTAAGTTTGCATATACTTGAAGATGATGAAAAGTGTTGATAATGTACAATCGAGAATGTCGCCTACATGAAAAACTTCACCAAGTGTTCAACAATTACATGGAAAACAATGCTGTTAGTGAAGCAAGGCCTCCAGTAAAAGTTGCAATGCACGACGACATGAACAGAGTGAGTGCCAAAAAATAAACCGGCTTCCAGAATACTATAATGTGATATGTGTAGTGCGACATTTGATAGAAGTGGCAATTTAAAGAGACATGTGGGTACATGTAAAGTTAACACACCTTTACTTGGCACAAGACAGCAAGCATTGAACTTATTGGCTCAAGACAATACAAAGACTGGCAATCATTCTGATTCGTCGTGTAAACTTTCAATTGTTCCAGCGCCTATAACATTATCCGGGTATGCATCAAGTTCCAAAACATTCTGTGAAGAAGGAAATACGAGTGTTGCAGACATTTACTATGAAGAGTGCAAACTATACAGAACCTCCAACGATATCAACAACAAACATTCATCGCTAACATGTCATGTGAAAAACGAAAATATTATAACTATCCAGGTCAACGAGCATGAAAGTGTGACCACCAAGTACACTGGTGATGATGTGAAATATACATATTCTACTGATGACGATGATGATGATGATGATGATGAAGTGTCTGCATATGGAAAGCAAAAGCATACACTTGATATTGAAGAATATGGCTACTTGAAGTTGAGACAGAATAAACGCAGATTCGAACCAAGTACTCTGGCTCAGAGGTATCTCAAAAACTACTCATCACAGAAGAACATAGATGCTGACGTATAATGTGAGCTATCTGCGAAGAAATAATTTACAACTAACCGGGACACTGAGAACGAATACGTAACCTCCAGGTCTACAGAATATTCTACTGATTATGATGAAGTGTTGACATCTGCAAAGCAAAAGCGTAGACATGTTGCAGAAGATAAGAGCTAGGGGAGACCGGGGCAAGATGAATAGCGGGGCAAGATGACGAATGTCTTATTTGTTCAGTTTTCCACAAGGTGGCAGCATCAACTAGACACTACTGGCTCTTCTGTCGGCCGTTCGTTAAAAAATGGTATAGAGACGCTGAAATCGCCATTTTTGTGTTAGTTGTGAAGCTTTGATTGTTTACAGCTGCCACGATATAACTTTGATGCATGCGTAAATAAGCTCTGCTACAGATACAGGTAAGATATTTCGTTTCTCTTTAATATTTATGAGTAACTTAGTTTAAATACTACCTATTACCATGAATAAATGTCAATTAATAGCCTTCCTTCATGGCAATGAAAACGAATATTTTTAAACAGGCAGTCCAGGGCAAGATGAAGGGGGCACGATGACGAGCTCGTCATCTTGCCCCGTGTTTCCGAATTTATTAAACTAACTATGATTATGATGCCGGAGCTGTTGTGTTGGCTTAATTAAGTATTAGTTAACAATACACCAATACACTAAATTAATAAATGTTTTATTTATTTAGTTTAAAGGCATATTTTTATAGTTAATTAATACTTAATTATAATTGTTTATTAATGATATATATATAACTATATTTCACATATGGTTCGACACTATGAGAAGAAATCCTCAAGAGGAGCATGGAGCAAAGAATCTATGGCGTCTGCTCTAGAAAATGTTAAAGAAGGACTTATGAGCTGCTTGGTAGCTGCAAATGTGTTTAACGTACCTGAAGCTACACTTCGTCGCCGGTTGAAAAAAAATGAAAATGTGAGGATAAATAATATAAATTTTAATAGGATTTAAGAAAAATATTAATTTGAACCTAGTAATTAATTGACCTAATCTCTTGTTTTAAATCCTGTTATTAAATTTGTATTCAAATCTGTATAATCTGAGTCCTGAAACTTTTTTCACTAGAATGCTAATTTCTATTTCAGGAGATGCCGGTTCATGGAGGGAGATTTAGGAAAGTCTTCAGTGCTGCACAGCAAGAATATTTAAAATCCTACTTCACAGCAATGGACAAAATGCTATTTGGCTTAACAAAGAAACAGTGTAGAAGACTGGTTTTTGACTTTGCTGAGGAATGTGGTATTTCGCATCCGTT
>NQII01015323.1:3383-21032 GCA_002778355.1 Clitarchus hookeri | reverse complement strand
GTGAAGATAAAACAAAGTTGTATGCACCTACACTGGAGTGTTAATCTAAGCGGTTCTGAAGTTGACGGAAAAAAAGATATATCTAAATTTGTCTTAAACAGGGCACCTGTCACAAATTTGTTACAAACTAAATTTTACGCATTCACAAAGCATACATTTATAACTAGCTTAAACGTTGTTGGTAATTACTTTAGTCCTTTTGCTAACCGTCCCCTTTCATGTTCTTTTTCAAGGCATTAAAAGCAGAAGGTTATATATAAATCACCATCTCCTTTGACGCCAACAAAAAACAACATTTATCCTATTGGAAATACGTCACAATGAATGTCAGACTAATACATATTTCTCCGGCGACTTTTTGTTTCCGGCATAACGAAATCAACAAATAAAACGGGCTGAGTCCTAACAAATCACTCTCGTAAACGCTTCACGTCCAGAGAGACACGGATTACATGAAGACACATATTTATTTAAATTGTTTGGGATGATGTCAGCAAAAAATTTAATCACGATATTTTTAACTACAGACTGACGAAAATCCTCGATGGAAAAAATAAATCTTACTTAACTCTGGAAAACTATTCGATTGTCGGATTACAACTTTGCGTTGGAAGCGACTGGCGTGGTTCGACCGGGAAAAATTCCCTGAAACTTTAACTCTGCAATAACCTTGCAGACAGCTTGTTATCCACTTCAGTTGAGTCCACATGTTGGCATACTGCTTCAATATATTTTTATTAATAGGCCCTTCGCTAACAGATACAAATTCATGCACGACCGAACCGGCTGGCGAATTTTCCACAACAAAAGAAAAATGTAGGTGGAATTATTATTTTTAATTTTTTTCATAAATAATGAGCTTCGTACAAAAAAAATTAAAATGCCTAGGCATTGGTGATATATAAATACAGGTTATATTTTACTATTCAAATGATGAGTAAATTGTGTCATTTGATTTGCATTTTTTAAACCAGTCAGAATATATTCTTCCATAAATCTATCAAACCAGACATTTGTAAAGTATTTTTTTAAAAATGAAAATGACTATATTCGCAGTTATGATAAGTATCTAACAAGGCATAAACTTTCTTAATGTTTACGTGTGAAGGAAACTGAAGCGAGTTCAAGCTAAACCTGTCTACTGTTTTAAATATCAAGGCTCGTAATTTTTTTATTTTATTTTACTGACGTGGATCAATTCTAGTCATATATATATATACATACACACACACTGAAGAGCTAAAAAAAACTGGTACACCTGCCTAATATCGTGTAGCCCCACCACCCTCCCCCCTCCCTACTTGAGCACGCAGAAGTGCCGCAAGACGACATGGCATGGACTCGACTAACGTCTGAAGGTATGCAGGAGGCAATTCTCACCATGAATCCTGCAGGGCAGTCTACAAATCCAATCTGCGGCAAATTGAGAAAGGGTTGCACGTCTGTCACGTTTAATAATTCTCGTCAGTCGTCGTTTGTCCAGTTCCTTCGCCATCTTTTTCAGGCCGCACCAATGTCGAAGATTTGATGTTTTACTGGATTCCCGATATTCACGGTACACTCGTGAAATGGTCGTACGCGAACATCCAAATGTTATCGCTACCTCGGAGATGCTATGTCCCATCTATCGTGCGCCGACTATAACACCACGTTCAAACTCACTTAAATCTTGATAACCTGCCATTGTAGCAGCAGTAACTGATCTAGCAACTTTGACAGACGCTTTTTTTCTTATATAGGTGCTGCCGATCGCATCACGTTACGCTGATTGGTTCCATACCTCTGTTATTTGCAAACTCACGCCTATACCAGTTTTTTTGGCTCTTCAGTGTGTGTGTGTATATATATGTATATATATATATATTTGTATATATATACGTGTGATCTACACAGTTCTGGACACAGTTACGTTCGTTTCTTAAATTCACCCTAGTTTGAAGACTAATTTTTTCCTCAAATACTTTTAGCATACCTAATTTGGATTCGAGAGTACGAGCTTTAGAAACCGACCAGCTTATAATACAAAAATATTTTCTCATTTCATTTTTCTTCTTCGTTCGAGGTTAGTGGGTCCGTTCAATACATGGTTCCTGCCCCTCGTCAGCTAATAGTTTAAGACATTGGTTATCATAATATAGGTACCTAAAGTTCATAAAAGGAAAACTAACACTTTTGATTCATTAGCCCAGTGGACTGTACGGGCTACGGTGTTGATGCAATTGGGTGTTTTTAACGTCAAAGGAAAATATATCTTCCGTTATATTTTCCCTGTAACTAAATTTAAATAGCTGTTTCTGATAATAATTATGAAAGATGAAATTTGTAACATATATAAACATTTATTTCCCGTAAAATGTGCCCTTAATTACGGTAATTTAACCCTTTCGGAAACACCTTAATTTACCTTAATTTACAGTTTCAGGTGTTGCCACCGAAAAAATTATGTTGCGTGCTGTACTTGAATCGACACAACACTTGCTTCCTTATCACAGCCAACGAGTTGTAGGTTATATGTTCTTCTACAGTAAAATGAACCATTTATGACCTAAGCCAGCACGGCGGTTTGCGAATAATTTGCTCACAGGTAAGATGATTTGTCATCGAGTTTCGCAGTGTGCAGTACAGACCTAGCATTGCTTACTCGTGCTTAATGCACACAAATGTGTACAGAGGGTCTGTAAATGTTAATATATGCCACTGCATGTTACAACTTTTTTTCTAGAAAAGTTTTCAATTTTTACCTGGTATACAATCGCTTTGAGCTGCATAGCAAATAACAGTGGTATATCTATGCAATTTTTCTAAACTGATGGTAAAAATCTGTGCGTTGTCTTCCTCTTTCTGTCAAATATTACAGGTGGATGGAAGCATGGGATGTTGTGCGTCGGTCATGAAATATTTGTAATGCACGTATCAGCGTTCACTCGGTCTTCGCTTCAAACCGAGCCATATTAAATATAAACTGATGTGTTGCCTTTTGAATATCATCGCCATGAGGGTTTGGGGAAGGGGGGGATATGAATAAACTGTTATGAAATTTTTTCTCTGCATATATGAAAATTTATATTAACAATCGCGCATATTCTTTTTTATTAAATTATGAAACATTACGCATTGCTTGTTTTAAAAAAAAATTATTGTTTTATTCGTAACGAACTATGTATAATAAGAATAAATGATTCGGTTTGCTGTGCAACATCGAATTCGTAAAATAAATAATGCGGCGAAGGAAAAATATTAAAGTTTTATGTTTTACAGCGAATGGCGTTGAACAAATGTCTTATATTTTCCTTGCCATTATTACTATGACATGTTTTTGTTTTCATATTATTTAAATATTTATTGTGCTCCGGATATGAATTTTATTTGAAATGAGCATGGGATTGCGTTGAGATGAGAGGTTGGGGGTTTTGGTCAGGGGCTTAACAGTGAAGAGTTGAGCGCTGGCGAGGGGAAATTTAGCACCCCGAGGAAACCCGCCGTCCAACGGCAACGTCCGCTACGTTTTCTACATGCGACAATCAGAGTGACTCCACCGGGAATCGATCCCGGTACACCTTGTAGTAGCCCGGCTACTACGTCATTGCGGTTCCAAAATGATTTATGTATTGATTTACAATGGTTTTTATTGACGGGAAAAGAAGACAGACAATGACAGAAAAACATAAAATACACATATATACAAAATCACAATATGCCAGCCCAGAATACATGGCTCTTCTTTTGTGGTGTAAATTTTGTAACATAAATAAATGGACGAGACGATAATAGCGACTAAAATATTTTAATGTGAGGAAACTAACGAACACCTGAAAAGGGCACATAACAAATACTGAAACATAACATAACTTAAGGGGGAAGCAGAAACCGAAACACAGCCAGGATAAACATGGAAAGATACATAAAAAACATTACACGACTAACAAAGTACAGTGATATAGGTAACGAATAACGGAAACATATATAGACTATAGAAACCTGCGTTTACCCAGCCCAAAATTGGCAAAGAGAGCCAGGGAATGTGTTTCATGTAATACAAGGTCGAAGGACCTCGCCACCATAGGAATAATTTATACGTTAGCACGTGACCAAAGCTCATCATAGAGAAACATATTAATACCCAGACCCGTATTCTGTAAAAAAAATTAGAAAGTAGAGTGAGTGCGTGACAGTTCCAAAATAAACAGCTTCGACTTTTGAACTTTACCATCAACGCACAGCTAAGTGCCAAGGTGGGTTACATCCCGACCTCTCACGTCAATTTCTTCCCAGTTTGATACGATTAGAGGCTGTTCACCGTAAACTGAGCACTTTTGAAAGCTTTGCTTAAGATCTACTTTCACGCAAATTGTGTATTCTCCCACCATATGTAATATTAACATCGCCCACGGCCTGAACACTTTGTTCATGCGTCGGTCAAGTGGAACTGTCAAATAAGACACATTAGAAAAGTTAATATGTTACAAATATGCTTATTCTTATACTTGAATGCATTTAAAAACAGTAAGCAAAATAAATTATTTCAATACTCACGAATGTTTACTTAACTTTTATTTCAACGGTAATACATGGAACTACTTTCCCTCCGTCGTTAGTCCCTGACAAATTTACTGGGCGCATGACCGTCATTGTACCCGTTAAAATACACGTAGATAGCGGCAATAGGGGCAGTAACATTTTACAAACGTTGATTTCAAAATTGTTTGATTACCGTGAACAGCCTACAAGATTTTGTGACAGAGATTTACACAAATGTATGAGATGGTTCATTAAGAGTTAGATAAAAACATTTACTTGTATGTAGTGCGGTGGACTAGAGAGTTTTGCAACTCACGGAATTCGTGAAAGGAGGGTAGGAGGGATAGAGCAGGAGCGAGGGCTGTGTTAAGCTGTGTAGCGTAGGACCGTCAAGATAAACTTCTCGTAAAACTTGAGTGCGCGGGGCCGGACACTGCTTTGATGCAATTGGGTGTTTTTAACGTCAAAGGAAAATATATCTTCCGTTATATTTTCCCTGTAACTAAATTTAAATAGCTGTTTCTGATAATAATTATGAAAGATGAAATTTGTAACATATATAAACATTTATTTCCCGTAAAATGTGCCCTTAATTACGGTAATTTAACCCTTTCGGAAACACCTTAATTTACCTTAATTTACAGTTTCAGGTGTTGCCACCGAAAAAATTATGTTGCGTGCTGTACTTGAATCGACACAACACTTGCTTCCTTATCACAGCCAACGAGTTGTAGGTTATATGTTCGTCTACAGTAAAATGAACCATTTATGACCTAAGCCAGCACGGCGGTTTGCGAATAATTTGCTCACAGGTAAGATGANTTCTACAGTAAAATGAACCATTTATGACCTAAGCCAGCACGGCGGTTTGCGAATAATTTGCTCACAGGTAAGATGATTTGTCATCGAGTTTCGCAGTGTGCAGTACAGACCTAGCATTGCTTACTCGTGCTTAATGCACACAAATGTGTACAGAGGGTCTGTAAATGTTAATATATGCCACTGCATGTTACAACTTTTTTTCTAGAAAAGTTTTCAATTTTTACCTGGTATACAATCGCTTTGAGCTGCATAGCAAATAACAGTGGTATATCTATGCAATTTTTCTAAACTGATGGTAAAAATCTGTGCGTTGTCTTCCTCTTTCTGTCAAATATTACAGGTAGATGGAAGCATGGGATGTTGTGCGTCGGCCATGAAATATTTGTAATGCACGTATCAAACACAGCGTTCACTCGGTCTTCGCTTCAAACCGAGCCATATTAAATATAAACTGCTGTGTTGCCTTTTGAATATCATCGCCATGAGGGTTTGGGGAAGGGGGGGATATGAATAAACTGTTATGAAATTTTTTCTCTGCATATATGAAAATTTATATTAACAATCGCGCATATTCTTTTTTATTAAATTATGAAACATTACGCATTGCTTGTTTTAAAAAAAAATTATTGTTTTATTCGTAACGAACTATGTATAATAAGAATAAATGATTCGGTTTGCTGTGCAACATCGAATTCGTAAAATAAATAATGCGGCGAAGGAAAAATATTAAAGTTTTATGTTTTACTGCGAATGGCGTTGAACAAATGTCTTATATTTTCCTTGCCATTATTACTATGACATGTTTTTGTTTTCATATTATTTAAATATTTATTTTGCTCCGGATATGAATTTTATTTGAAATGAGCATGGGATTGCGTTGAGATGAGAGGTTGGGGGTTTTGGTCAGGGGCTTAACAGTGAAGAGTTGAGCGCTGGCGAGGGGAAATTTAGCACCCCGAGGAAACCCGCCGTCCAACGGCAACGTCCGCTACGTTTTCTACATGCGACAATCAGAGTGACTCCACCGGGAATCGATCCCGGTACACCTTGTAGTAGCCCGGCTACTACGTCATTGCGGTTCCAAAATGATTTATGTATTGATTTACAATGGCTTTTATTGACGGGAAAAGAAGACAGACAATGACAGAAAAACATAAAATACACATATATACAAAATCACAATATGCCAGCCCAGAATACATGGCTCTTCTTTTGTGGTGTAAATTTTGTAACATAAATAAATGGACGAGACGATAATAGCGACTAAAATATTTTAATGTGAGGAAACTAACGAACACCTGAAAAGGGCACATAACAAATACTGAAACATAACATAACTTAAGGGGGAAGCAGAAACCGAAACACAACCAGGATAAACATGGAAAGATACATAAAAAACATTACACGACTAACAAAGTACAGTGATATAGGTAACGAATAACGGAAACATATATAGACACTAGAAACCTGCGTTTACCCAGCCCAAAATTGGCAAAGAGAGCCAGGGAATGTGTTTCATGTAATACATGGTCGAAGGACCTCGCCACCATAGGAATAATTTATACGTTAGCACGTGACCAAAGCTCATCATAGAGAAACATATTAATACCCAGACCCGTATTCTGTAAAAAAAATTAGAAAGTAGAGTGAGTGCGTGACAGTTCCAAAATAAACAGCTTCGACTTTTGAACTTTACCATCAACGCACAGCTAAGTGCCAAGGTGGGTTACATCCCGACCTCTCACGTCAATTTCTTCCCAGTTTGATACGATTAGAGGCTGTTCACCGTAAACTGAGCACTTTTGAAAGCTTTGCTTAAGATCTACTTTCACGCAAATTGTGTATTCTCCCACCATATGTAATATTAACATCGCCCACGGCCTGAACACTTTGTTCATGCGTCGGTCAAGTGGAACTGTCAAATAAGACACATTAGAAAAGTTAATATGTTACAAATATGCTTATTCTTATACTTGAATGCATTTAAAAACAGTAAGCAAAATAAATTATTTCAATACTCACGAATGTTTACTTAACTTTTATTTCAACGGTAATACATGGAACTACTTTCCCTCCGTCGTTAGTCCCTGACAAATTTACTGGGCGCATGACCGTCATTGTACCCGTTAAAATACACGTAGATAGCGGCAATAGGGGCAGTAACATTTTACAAACGTTGATTTCAAAATTGTTTGATTACCGTGAACAGCCTACAAGATTTTGTGACAGAGATTTACACAAATGTATGAGATGGTTCATTAAGAGTTAGATAAAAACATTTACTTGTATGTAGTGCGGTGGACTAGAGAGTTTTGCAACTCACGGAATTCGTGAAAGGAGGGTAGGAGGGATAGAGCAGGAGCGAGGGCTGTGTTAAGCTGTGTAGCGTAGGACCGTCAAGATAAACTTCTCGTAAAACTTGAGTGCGCGGGGCCGGACACTGCATGCACGAGGTTGTAATGCGAGATAGAGTCGCTATAAGCAACGCCGAGGGCTCCGTAGAGGGGAAGAGAATATAAAAAGTGAGTGCGTCGTCGAGTTCGCCCTCCATTTCGCGAGTGTTCGAGTAAGCCTTTTCTTCCTTCAAGCAGGTACGCAGATTACGAATAACAAAACAAACCTTATTTCCGTATCAACAACTGTATTTTACGTCGCACGATTTTACACTGGAATATTATGGAAGGGTGTTTAAGGTGGGTTCCTAACCATATATGTACCAACTTGATGTTTCCGGCTGTATTATTTTTTTGNTCACAATGGAGTACCAGTACCAAAGCGGTGATGTAACGTTTGCAGGGTGACCCATCCCGACACTATAGTGTGGTCTCTTCCGGTCGGATATGCGACTACGATGCGAGAATGGCCTTGAGTTGGCGCCGCGCATGCTCGAGGTGCGGGTGGGGGCCCGCGGCGGTCGCGACCATTGTTGGAGTGAGCGGAAATTTCCGGGCAGTACACCTCGCGACTTCGACGTGCTTGCGTGCTGAGTTCAGTGCCAAACGGAAGATCTGGTGTACATCTGTAGATTTAAGTCATAATGGCCAAATATCAATTTCGTTACTTGTATTTCATTTCTACATCATAAAAAAAAATTACCCGCTAACAGCCACACCGTCGATCTTCTTATTTCAGTTTGGAATTTTGTAAAGTTTTAATTGGAACAGCATGACAGCAAACTATTTAGCAAGGAATGTGCGACTGTCTGTTGTACAACGCCATTTGGCTGTTACCAGATAAATGTGAAATAATTATTTGCAAATCCAGAACTTGGAAGTCCTAATAATAAACAGCTAAATTCTTTATAAAACGATGNAATGTGAAATAATTATTTGCAAATCCAGAACTTGGAAGTCCTAATAATAAACAGCTAAATTCTTTATAAAACGATGCTTAAAACACTGTTTGGCATTTGACATAACCGCAATAAAATAGTAAAGACGTCAAAATGTTAGTAAATAACATATACACAATACAAAGAACAATGAATAATTTGTAATCTTACTTTACTAAACGCTAAAACTCTTATTTAGAGCGTGAAATGCATCCGTTTAATACGGTACCTTCGTTTTTTTGCGTGTATGTTTACACTTAAAGTCGAGAAAACTAACATAGCTGCAATTTAGTTTTTTTTTTGCAAGCTTCCATGTTGACGATTATGAAAATACGTAACCGATTTTGCAGAANTTTTGCAAGCTTCCATGTTGACGATTATGAAAATACGTAACCGATTTTGCAGAAAAATTTGGTTTCGTAACAATTTTCTAAACAATAAGCGCCAACTGGAACACGTCTTTAGTTTTAAGTTTGTTGTATACGGGTCTGCAAACAAGAGTGCCTCGGCCTCTCAGTCTCAGGAACAGCGATCTCCACCGTTTCTCACATGAATTCACTTGAAGTTTCACTTGCCGATGTGGGTTCTCCTGCACAAAGAGAAACAATCGCCTACGTCAGCGAAACGCCTTTTTAAACAGCGCCTAACAAACGGGTGCTTCACGTTTGCCAGTATTTTCTTGGTCAATAAAATAAGGTGAATTACAAAACTGATCCAGTTTCGTCAGCCAGCTTTACAGCTGAGAAAATTACTTCACTTTGTTGGAAAAATAAAGTATTCTTTCTGACAAGCATTTNTCGTCAGCCAGCTTTACAGCTGAGAAAATTACTTCACTTTGTTGGAAAAATAAAGTATTCTTTCTGACAAGCATTTTTGGTAATTTTTTTTTATTTTATAGAATCTTGTGAGTAAAAATCTTGGTGCCAAGTATACTTTCACAGTGATCAAGTGTTGCGGGGACTGGAAGGTAAAAGTCAGGTTACGGGAGATCAAAATACACGTAATGCCGATTAGAGCAGTTTTTTTTAAATACCGATGCAAAACCTTTCTCCTGATATCCTGCAGGGCTTAGAGTTTGCTATATCTCTAACACCATTGATTAATTTGTTTCATTCAGCAGTTTTATTTTATTTTATAATATGTTGGTTACAATACTACAACAAGTCAACACTTTATTGGTTGATTTTTCTTACCATAGTTTCTGCTATCATGACAGTCAAACTTCTAACCCAGAATCAAAATATCAACTNTATTGGTTGATTTTTCTTACCATAGTTTCTGCTATCATGACAGTCAAACTTCTAACCCAGAATCAAAATATCAACTTACGTAAAGACGTTATAAAGATACCCAAAACTCAATTAAATTACTGAAAATTAATATCATGACGGCTTTAATTTCTGCTTAAGCGTCCGCGATAATAAACAAAGGTAAAAAGTCAGCGTTATGTAAAAAAATACTTTTTTTATTCAAATTACTGTACAAATATGTAGAAACATATTTCGGTGGATAATAATTAGCTGCGAAAAAACTATATGTTCCAAAATTCTTATTAAAAAATAAGGCCAAGTGAGTTGAAAAATACCGTCAAACTAATGATAAATCATATTTGGTTTGAAATTTTTTTGTTTGTAACCAAAATAATGATATCTGATGTATTTGTGTCAGATAAGCATTTTACGGGACATTAAAATTAAAAATGTTATTAAAGTCCGCAGATCCACTGTAGTATTCTAAAATTACCGGAAAACCACTTTAAAAATATGAAACGTTTTCAACTTTTTACGCCAATTTTCAAGTTGCATTATTTGTGCATCCACGGTGTCTCCTCGCATAATTTCGTATTATTTGGTCATGGAACTTGCGTATAGCACATCCGTGATATCAGCAATAATTTATTCGTGCCATCAAGTTCAATTTATTGAACATACGGAATAAAACTATATATTAGCTTAATGCACTGAGTGTTATTGGACCACAAATGAGAGAGTGTGCATTATTNGTTCAATTTATTGAACATACGGAATAAAACTATATATTAGCTTAATGCACTGAGTGTTATTGGACCACAAATGAGAGAGTGTGCATTATCACATCCCAAGTGCAATAAACTGTTGCCTCGCAATGATCCCGCAAATTTTCATCTCGCAAAAGCAGGAAGCTGTTTATTGCAGCTACATAAAGTGACCTGGCAGTGTCCCCAGGATGTTGCATTTGAATTAAATTTGTTAATGTCACTAAAATAGTTTGATTCTTTTAACAGTGATAGAAAATTACAAAAATAAAATGTCAAGTATGCACTATGACTTTCATTTTGAAGCCCTTTGAAATTCTTCAGCAAATGTTTCTACAGTTTTTTAATGTCACTGTATAACACCAACAAACTTTATTAAAATTATAATTGGGTAAAAATAGGTAAAGCTGAATAACACTGCCTGTGCCCCTTTCACTTTTTCACTAGCCATGATAAAATGAATTTTAATCCTGTTATATATGTGCGAAATAGGACCACGCTAAATGTATACAATCTATTAAAACTGAGAGCTAACTTTCAGTATTATCAGCAAAACAACAATATTTTCATATACTATATTAGACAAAGTAAATAATTACAAAAACGAGGTGGTTGCGCACAATCAAGGTGATCTTACTGAAACCATACCACCATTGCTTCTTTCCGAAATGAATATGAATTAGCTGAGAATATATTGGACAAATATTTTGACTTACATTTTCATGCACTTGTAAACTTTATTTGTAGAACGAGTTATTTATGCCAATATTTTCGGCGTATCTAGTACCAGTGCGTGTTTTAGCCGTTAAGTAAAGCCACTATTTTTTTGAAGTCAGTAGGCGGAAAACGTTTTTTTTAATCAATAAATAGAATTTTTTTAATTCAACATTAGTTTTACATATACTACAATGCTTTGTATACAATTTTTCTCTAGTCAACTTGTAGTGTTACATAAATAATCGTGTAATCTAGCTTCCAAAGTGTCATTTGAAAATACAGAAATTTTTTACAGTGTACGTAACAACAACGCACCGCAGAATAACCTCAACAACTATTTATGATGTTACGATGATTTTTCTTCGCTCCCGCAAGTTTAAGCGTTTTTTTTAAACGCTGAAGTAGTTTTTTAAATAATCCGAGAAATCAAATTTGAAACTAAGAAAATTCCTCCGTTTATTTTTATTCTTTAACTAAAACAAATATCACTGTCGAGCGTTCCGAAACTATTAGCTTACTGACGAAGAAAAATATTCACTGTTTACTGCAGACTGTTCCGTTACTGCTGACGAACACTTATAAACCACCAGAGATTTCAGTTTCGGTCAGTCAGCCATGTCGCTTCCGTTAGCTCGTGGCACCTTCGAGTAACTTAATTCTGACAATCTCTCCCTTTTTCAAAAGGCAGAAACATATGCGACACTTGTGTGTGTCAGGGGAGTTTAATATGTGTTCCGCTTGCCTGGCGCTTGAACTGCGATGCAAAGTGTTTGATATTATGGTGTTTTGACGAAACTATTAAACATGCTTTCAGTATGTTAACCTACGAAAATACATCATACTCCAGACGAGGACGAAATGGTACTTTAAAGTTACCATGAATGCTCTAAATGTTTTTTTTGTAGCCCTCCTATATAGTTTAAAAAACTGCTTTTTCAGACTGCCGTATCTGAAAACATAATAACCGGACACGAGCTAAAACTACGTTAGAAGACTGGAATGAATTTTGCTACAGACCTTTCATTAATAAAACGACAGGGTCACCGCTGAAAGTGCCATAGGTACACGCAGCACTACGAGAACACTGCACGCCAGTTCAGAGCCGTACGCGTAGAGGCGATGACGCTCTTGTAGCGAGCGCCAGTGTGACCCTTTTAGCTGCCGCGCTTCTCCGCCGAAAAATGAGAAAACCGATGAAGACAGGCAGGGTCCTTAAAGAGAAGGTACGAAGACTATCATAAGGTACTTCGCTCGCCACACACAGTTCAAATTTCTGTATAGAATAACGGACGTTTTTACGGAAATATGCCGTTAATAATCAGGAACCCACTCCGTGATGACGAAAAGACAGAACTAAGATCTGCACGCGTAAAATACAGAACCATTCCGTATTCCCTACAGCTTCAGGTGTAGAGGACGAAAAAATACAGATGTTACACAAAGAGTTCATCGTAGCTGTAACGAGTAAATTATCCTATTGTGTGGTTACAAAATTCACACTGCTTACTCCTATAATTAAAATATAAAAATGTATCAAAAATCACCTGTAACAGGCAGAAACACTTCTAAAATTCCAGAGTAATGAGATAAATTGAAGTAACCTTCGTGACTGCATATAAATACTACCTTTACACTGCTCTCTGTCGTGTGTGTCCGATACAGCGATGGGCTTACAAAGCTTTCTGTTTGTATTCAAATCCCGTCCCACAAAAAAATCTGTGTTACACGCATTAAAACGCTGGTATAAAGATTTTTTATAACCCATGTTTGTAAACCGAAAGTGGTTAGAGGGCGTGCCTCCTCGTACTGCCATACTAACTGTACCGTGAACCCACAGTCAGATCTGTGAAATTTTTCGAAATTTCGCTGTAAATGAAAACAAAGTGTCCGTAATTTTACGATGATTGCTAGATATCATTTTTTTCCCTCAGTACTTTGCCAAATTTTTCGGAAA
The DNA here is from genome assembly GCA_002778355.1 of Clitarchus hookeri. Classification (NCBI taxonomy): domain Eukaryota; kingdom Metazoa; phylum Arthropoda; class Insecta; order Phasmatodea; family Phasmatidae; genus Clitarchus; species Clitarchus hookeri. Next base: position 7,676 of record NQII01015323.1, on the reverse strand, counting down.
AGTTTTCTAACAATGCACGATGTAACCGCGGAAGACCGGGAGCGATGGTACGGCAATCTCGTGTCGAGGCAGAAAACTGCGTAGACCAAGAAATGGCGGAGAAAAAAAATGCCTACGTCTTCTTCGGTTCTTCTACTGCAGCACCTTTATATTCACCCGTGGGACATGTCTGCAGGTAAAATCTTCATACTTTTTAGAATCTTATTACATTAAGTAATTTTAAACGTTTATGTTACGGCAGTTCTGTTTTGATAGCAAGTGAATTGAATTTCGAGATGTACACATATTATTTACTTTCAGATATACTAGTTGTTAGGTTGCTAATAATTCTTATGTTTGCATGTAGCTGTGGAAGACAACGTTATGCGTAGGAAGAAGAGTTCAAGAGTTTAAAATAGTTTTTTACGCTTTTAGCCTAATACATTCTTTTACGTTCTGATATGAATAATAGTCTAGAAAATGCAAGACTGTGAAGGAAAAAGACTTCAAAAATTAATAAATCGAGCCATAGGAATTTTATATTTATGTATTTTTCTAGTACATCTCAAAATCGAGGAAAATTATTACGTTAGGGTACACCTGAAAGTTATTGTAATGTTATTAATACGTTATTGAATATAGTTCTTGGGAATTTATTACGTGGTTCGTTCGTATTTCGATTTTAACGTTTGAGATATGATTTTAAGTAAGAATAGTTAGCAGTTAAAGCAGTCGTGTTTCAAATAAATAAATAAATAAACACCAAAAAAATTATTAATTTATTTGTTTTATTTATTTATTATTTTATACTAAAATTGCTTGATTAAATTTGTAGTGATCAATATTGTAAGGCAAAATTCTCATATTTGCGATGAAAAATAACACGATAATTGCTATTTTTCAAAAGTTTTGGTATTGCGCGGACGTGTGCATGTGCGTCAATTAGTGAATGTTTGACTCTTGCACCATATTTTTTTCTCCCATTTCAATACATTGCAAAAAGGTTTTTTTTTTTTGCTATTGCCACTGTTGTCTCAGTCACTTTACATATTTACTTACTAATCAAAATACTACTAAAATTAAATCATAATGTGAATGCTAAGCTAAGATTGTAGCGTATATACTGCTTCTTTATGTATTGTTTGTCAATTATTGATTTTTGATAACTAGGGAAAAGCTGTAGAAATGTAACTATTTTGGTATTTCAGTAGACCAAGATCGGTTTCGGTAGAACTACAAAAAAAAATCGGTAGGGTTAGTAACACTGGAAACCTACTACAGGCGGGTACATGTAGCAGTCGGCAGTTGGCAACGCCCTGGGGTCACGTGTCTAAATAGGCTGTTTGAAATATGATCTCAATCGGAAGTGGGGAAGGGTGGATGGCGATGCAAGGTGTGTATAGGCTGTTGACGGTAAATTGAGCACTTTTGAGGCCCTAGTTACTTTTTTCCTAACAGTTATTTTTTTTTTATCCTTTCACCACTTTTTAAAATAAGTATTGCCATGTAAATAATAAACTCAGTGTATATATTCCACCAACGCCTAGGGCTCCAGTAAAATATATTTATTGACTATTATTCTAAATGAGAGGGCTTCAAAAAACGCTCACTTCAACGTGAACAGCCTATAAGCTGAAGCTCACACCAGAAGTGCGGGATCAGGCGTGACGGAGAAGAGCGCACTCCTCATGCATGCTCGGGTTGAGAATGCACTTCTCGCTGCAGGGCTGCGTCTTGTCTCGACGACGTCGTGGCGCGATACTTACTCCTCAACAGTGAACGGAACCAAGGGGTCAGGGGTCTGCTATAAGGGTCAGATACTCAGAAGGAACAATACACCCGCAGTCCTTAGCAGCTGGCAACCTGTATCTGGCGACACTGCACCGTCCTGCTGTATTGTCTATTCGCTGTTATTTCACACTTTTTGAATCAAACCTTTGAAAAAATCACCCCACGTGTAACGTGATTGGTTGTTTCCAAAATACATCATGCATCACAAGCGTTTTATACTTCTGTTAACATAAAAATAACCCTTTTTTTTTAAACTGAACGTTTAATTTTTTTTTGTCTGTAAATTATAACTTTTAATTTGTAATTAATAGGATGAATTAAAACAGAGAGAAAATGGGCGAGTAGGTATTGCCTGGTAAGAAATAGTTCTTATGCAAAATGTTATCACACTGAGTGCGCAAGAAAGGGTTGCGCTTTTCCTTTGTCCGTTAGTGTTATTTCTGTAGACTTGGTTAAGCTTTGTGTGCATGAGGCCGGGGAATAGCCAGAAAGAGGAACTTCAGCACGGCTTCACAAGAGTTGGAAGTAACCGTGACGTGAATGTACTATACCAAGTGTGAGCTCGCACTATCCGCCAATGTCTGTCAATATTTATTATATTGTTATGTTTTCTTCCGACTCCGAACCCTTGTGCGTTTTTGTATCATTTACGCAGTATGATATTTCTGTGATACAGTCACATTTGTTTTAACTTTAATTTTAAACATACGTAAAATTAGCATAAAAAAGTTTTTAATATTATTTTTGAAAATGTTGACCCTTGACTACCTATTGACGTCCACCTTCCCCTGCCCCTGCTCCACAAGTACAGTGCCGTGGGCTGGAAATATTTACAGCCCGCTTCAGGACGTCGTCTGTCTGGAGTTTCTTTGCAATTCCAAGGCTTTAGCTGGGTTTCAATAACAGCAAAAATATGCGTTATGAATTATGCAGTAACCGTTGTTTTCAAATACGGAGCTACGTCTTCTATATTTACGATTCCCAATTCAGCTGATAGTTCTTAAGTCCAACCGATGAAGACTGTTTAAGTTTGTTCCTCACACAACCTGGAATAACACAGCCGTATACAAGCCGAGCGTACTTTAAAACAGACATTTTATAGCAGAGAAGGTTATTCTTGTGAACAAACATTATCATAATCATGGGCATACACATGTCTTTTTAAATATTTTTTATACTTTCTTTACTGTAAATAACAGTTTCCCGCTAAAACACCAACTGCTTTGTTCTGATTGTTCGTCGCCTCACAAGTTTTACTTAATGTATAATATACCGTACAACTATTTCTTTTAACGTTTAAGGAAATCCCAGCAACGCATACAAAATGCTAAGTTCCCAATAGATAATATAAAATATTTTCAGTTCTTCTGTGCACGCATAACTTGACGCTCAATTTTTCTACTGTAAGCCCGCCTNTAGATAATATAAAATATTTTCAGTTCTTCTGTGCACGCATAACTTGACGCTCAATTTTTCTACTGTAAGCCCGCCTTTAGAAGTGAGGAAGAGCTAAGAGCTATCTAAGTGCATCGCCTTTATATGCATGTCACTGAACTTGAGTGCTATCTACCGCTCGTCGACTCACCCCATAAAACCTTTAGAGGTAACCCTATCATGTTATGGTGAAATAATCAAGACGAAGGTGTGCTGAATAATCTCATTCTATGTTAAATATCGTGCACGGGATGTTTCATACTTAAGAATTATTGTGAGTGTTGAAGGTCTGTTTTCCAGCTCTCAAAAAGGCCCAAACAAGGATTTATTTTACTGAAAACCCGTGGCCCGTTATTTAACTTACCCAAACTAATTTAAATTTCACTCCACAATATGAGGAATTTTTGTTATTTATAATTATCAAACATAAAGAATAGCCCAGGAAATTGTGGCTGCTAGCTTTATCTTGTCGGTTAAATGCCTCACCAAAACGAAGCCGGTAACCACAAACGATAATTTTAATATGGTTACGGATTGTAGTGCTAATTAACCATGGCCTCAGTTGTTTGTAAAATTGGTTTGGGTTTTATTTTTTTTCTCCTGTTCCGTTGGATTATAACACCCACACATGGATTCACGAACATCATTTGTCGCAATCCGCTTATGCGGTATTCGCCTAGGATAGGTTCTTCAACAAGATGCTAAAAAATAGCGAAAACTCTCAATTTTCTTAGAGTGGGTGCTTGTGAATGTCATAATAACACTAACTTAACAGTGTCTGCTATTCATCACTATCGGTATTGAGATTCTTGGGCACGCCAGTGAATCGGAATAACACCCAGCCTCCCTAACCGGGAAATGAAACATGCGAACATTGCACTGATAGGCTAGGCACAGAAGTGATTTTTTTGTTGGCGCTTGTTATTCATTGTGAATGCGTGAGTCAGACAATAATCCAATTTGCTTTTATGAACGCAGGTTAATGAGGATATTAATTCACTGGACGAGGAATAGGAAAGTTTAATGCAGGGAATGTGCACTGCCATCTCCGTCGATTCGGACGGAAAACCACTTCAAAGGAGAATGGGA
>NQII01015322.1:0-16152 GCA_002778355.1 Clitarchus hookeri | reverse complement strand
CGGCTCCCAGAAAGTGAGTCGTCTACCAACCACGTCACAGCAGCCCCAAGCGGCGACAGTCGGGGATTCGTCGCGAGGACACCTGGAATGCATGAGCGTGAAGTAGGGGCCAGGGAAGTGTCTATCTTCCAAACCACCGCTGTCCCCAGGAAACGAGTCGTCTATCCACCGAACCACAGAAGCTCCCAAGAAGCGAGTTGTCTATCCGCCGCACCACCACAGCTGTCAAGGAATGAGTAGTCTATCCACCTCACCACCGTGGCCCAATAAGCGAGTCGCCTATCCACCGCACCACCACGACCTCAATAAGCAAATCGTATATCCACTACGTTACCATGGCCCCCAAGAAGCGAGTAGTCTATCCACCGCACCACCGCGGCCCCTGGAAGGTGGTCACCATAGGGAGCCACGGAGTGCGTGAGCATGAAGTGTACGATCTAGTTGGAATGAATTGAATTGTAATTGCAATTGCGAAGTCTCTGAGAAAACCTTCCTAGCATGATAATCGCATTTGGGAAGACTCTGAGACAACCCCAGGGACCGGTCGGGACATCGTGCCAGGGATCCACCAGCTTGGAATGTAAGAGCATGAAGTAGGAACCAGTTGGGAGGTCGTTGCAGGGGTCTGGGAAGACTCGGAGGAAAGCCCCTAGCTTGGAATATAAGAGCATGATTTATACGATCTAGTAGGAAGGAATTAAATGAGGAATTATGTCCAACTATGCTTATAAGTTGGCTTAGGTTTTAATGACTCCGTGATAATTTTTGTTTTCGGAGTAATGCATATGTTACAAATTTGGTGACTATATCTTATACGATTCGGAAATTAGGGTCAACTATGCTTATATGCTGTGAGAAGTTGTATGTTAGGGGACAATGAACACAAACATTATTCAGCTAATATGAATGGTACTGTCTTGTCAGTTTCGAAAGCCTTGTGTAACTAGTAAGTTAAAAATAAAATTTAACAAAAAAAAAAATTACAATAAAATTTAAAATAAAAATTTTCAATAATATTTTGAAAATTTTTAAAACCATTAAATTTCGTGAGCTTCGCACGACCAATCAGAGACGAGAGCATTTTGAGAGCATCGCGTACCCAATCAGAGCCCACGTCGGAGATGAATGCGTGGGGCAGGAAAAATTCGTGATGACGTCATCGGCGCCCTTGGGAGGCGTCACCAGCCAGTCCCTCGTCCCGGCACCAGCGACAGGTGTCCTGGAACCGCCGTTTTATAGCTACTGGCATTATAATGTTTCAGACAACTTTATAGAACACCTTCTCCGGTAAGGTTTCAAAAGAATTACTTCGGATAGCGATGTTACAGGTTCATGGGACACATCAATGGGCTGACAAACATTATAATTACACACATTATTTTCTAGAGTAGAAACCTAATTAAAAATTATTATGTGTTTTTTTAGCATTTATTTATTGGAGATTGGGTTTTGATCATGTACATCATTCAATCTTTGAGTGATCCTTACTGGCCACAGACTTAGTAAAGTCTTTGTAAAATTCAGTAACACTTTCAACTACAAGCGTGTCACCAGTATGTCCCGTAACAAACAACAAAATACCAAAGATATATCCGCGATGCACATCTATATTCAGTAAAGTCCCCTTAAAAATAACGTGTGGGTGTTCTTTGTCTATCTCGTTTTCTTTAGAAAAGAAAGATAGGGGAGTATTTGTTTTGTGCTGCAGTATTACAAATGAACTCCATAGGCTAGACACTGACGCGCGAATACATGTTTGAATAAATTTTCTTCGTATTTAGGGTATGCATTTATTAAATTTGAACCCCCTTAATGGCCCAAATAAGTTTCCAGATTCCATTACGAGGCTCAATTCTTATTCCACAATGAAATAAAATAAAGAAAATTTCCCACTCTATTAATTTCGACATGTTCGTGTAAAACATGGGAACTACACTGGAGAGTCAAAAACAAACTGGCATAGCCGTGCGTATGCAAATAACAAAGTTATGGAACCAATCAGAGTAACGCGATGTGGTCGGCAACGCCTATGTAAGACAACAAGCGTCTGGCAAAGTTATTAGATCGATTACTGCTGCTACAATGGCAGGTTATCAATATTTAAGTGAATTTGAACGTGGTGTTATAATCGGCTGGTACATAGCATAGCTGGTACATAGTGATGGTACATAGCATCTCCGAGGAAGCAATAAAATTTTGATTTTCGCGTACGGCCATTTAAGTGTGTACCATGAATATCGGGAATCCGGTACAACATCAAATCTTTTACATCGCTGCGGCCGGAAAATTATCGTGAATGAACGGGACAAACAACGACTGACGAGAATCATTAAACGTGCCAGACGTGCAACCCTTTTCACAAATTGGCGCAGATTTCAATTTTTGGCATCAACAAGTACCATCGTGCGAAATATTCAAAGAACCATCATTGATATGGGCTTTCGGAGCCGAAGGCCCACTCGTGTTCCGTTGTGGATTGCACGACACAAAGCTTTATACCTCGCCTGGGTCCGCCAACACCGCCATTGGATTGCTGATGACTGTAAACACGTTGCCTGGTCTGACGCGTCCTGTTTCCAATTGTATCTGGCGGATGGACGTGTACGGGTATGGAGACATCCTCATGAGTCCATGGACCCTACATCTCAACAGGGGACTGTTCATGCTGGTGTGAGCTCTGTCATGGCATGGGTCGTGTGCAGTTGGCATGAAATGGGACGCCCGATACGTCTAGATACGACTCTTATAAGTGACAGATAGGTAAGCATCCTCTCTGATCACCTGCACCCATTCATGTGCATTGTGCATTCCTCCAGACGTGGACAATTCCAGCAGGACAATGCGACACCCCACACATCGAAAGATGCTACCGATTGGCTCCAGGAACACTCATCTGACTTTAAACACTTCCTTTGGCCACATAAATCACAAGATATGAACATTATTGAGCTTATCTGGGATGCCTTGCAAATGTGCTGTTCAGAAGAGATCTCCACTGCCTCGCACTCCTATGAATTTGTGGACTGCCCTGTAGGATTCATGGTGTGAATTGCCTCTTGTTTACCATCATACATTAGTCGAGTCCATATAACGTCGTCTTGCGACACTTCTGTGTGCTCGCGGAGGCACTACACGATATTAGGCAGGTGTAACAGTTTTTTTGGCTCTTCGGTGTTGAATACATATAAGAGTAATTCCCGTGAATCTCGGGATGTGTTCTTTTCTCATTACGTTGGAAGCTGTAGTACAGCTGCAATGTCTTTATGTTTGTAAACAGTGTCTGATTTGCTGTGTAATATGTCAATTTCATTGCTCTAAAGAAATTATGACTAGTAATTTTGTAAGAATCAGCATTCAATCATTGATCACAGTATCTTTCTATGACTAACGTAAAGTCTCCTTGGGCACCATGCCGTTGAATAAATACTAAAATAAAATGTACATTTCTAGTATTGTAAACCGCGAAAGAACACTTTTCTAGTCAAAAAAGTATTCCTAATTTTCTAAATGCTGCACTTAAATCAGTTCATTTACAATAGTACGTATCCGGTAATAAGGCAACATAAATACAACTGTGGATGTGTTCAAGACATTAAAGTCCTAAAAATAGACAAGAAACTTAGATTTCTACTTAAGTGGTACCAATAAATAACTCGGAGCATAGTGATATAGATTCCAAATGTGTGTGCTAAACCCTAAGTTTAAGGAGAATGCCACTTGATACATGAGTTAGCTTACCATATCTTACATGATTTTCTGATGTGTTATAAGAGTGTTTATATGTATAAGTATAACCATACACATATATACACATAACATATTATTGTTAGTGCTGTGGCAGTTTTAACAATGCTGCTAGTAAATTAGCATTCAGTTGTGAAAGAGTTTGAAGAGTGGAAGTTGCTCAGCTCAGTGCTTTAGATCCATATTTAGCCATGTTAGATGTCCTGGCAGTAGATAGGGTGCGGTGGTTAAGCAACATTGCCAACGCATAGTCTCGCTCCTGTGATAGCTTAGCTTGAAGAGCTGTTTGCCAAGGTGAGCTGTCATCCGCCTAATCACTGGAGTTACCAGATCTAGGCACATGAAAGACCCACTGTAATCAAGTTTACTGGATGTGCCTTTACAGTTTAGAGCGGACGAGGGCGAGTTTACTGTAGAGCTTTCTCCAACAGCGTTGTAGTCTCTACGAGTAATGGGAGCCAATAAACTCCATCAATGACAAATTCCCTTCACTCTGTGGAACATGTTTTTTTCTTTCATGAGATTAAGCAGATGGCATGTGATTATGTAAAGACTGCAACATTTCTTGGATCACCTGCCTCATGTCTCTTGTAGTGTAAATACACTGGGCTGCAAAAATCAAGGACAAAGAGTAAAAATTAACAAAACATCTGTATGAACAGCCTGATCGGCCGAAATACTAATCAGGAGATCGCCTGGAGTATGATATGGTAGGACATGGTCATAAACGCAGCAAGACGTACTGTGGGCGTGTGCTTAGTCAATAAACCATTGCAGGGAAAGATTTTGTACTATGAACATCTCTTTTCTTGACACTGAGTTTCTGTCTGAATTCTCATATGACCAACAGACAGTCCTGTAGGCATAAGGATGTCTTTACCCGAGTCCGAATCATTGGGAAGTTTAAAGAAAGAAAGACGAAGTGTTACTAGTGTGTCCCCGGAGAACGTGGACGCACACAACATCGTGTCTCCCGCTTGGACAGAATTGTGAACGACACGATCAGTTATACGAGTGCTTAATAGTAATCATCCACAAGCAATCACGGTGGCGGAGGATCTGTATACTGTCCCACAGGCGAGGATATATTGACGGCAGACGCCAATTGGAAATCACAATACACATGCTTCGCACTACTGATATCGCGTTTAATGGTGGCCAGGAAGCTGCTCACAGGTGGTTTGTGTGCTTGTCTGCCAGTACGGTGTGCGCTATTGACGTCTACCTATCGGAGACGGCATTTCCTGAGCTGCCGAGAACACAAGGGCAGGAGAGCTAAGCCATGCAGTCCAGACCTCTCTACAGACAGGATCCGATTTAGTATTACTAGTGTTTCCGGACGTATATATATATATTGGAGAGAGCAGAAAGCAACAGCCACCCTTCAAGCATTGTCGAAAGTCACTGGTTTGCAGGTAGAAGAATTCTGGTTTGGGGACAAATAACGTTTCAAGGCCACATGGAGCTACGCAACTTAGAAGAAGTTTCAGTTACTCCTGACCGGTATTGTACCGAGTTTCTAGTTCCTCATTTTTGTCCTCAGCAGACTGCTGTGAACCCCTAGTGTTTCTTCATGGACAACAATGCTGCACCTCATCTTATAGCCGCTGTCTTTGGTCACATGAATTGGCCCACACGAGCCCCGGACCTAAGTCCAATAGAAAACATGTGGAACGTTGACGGGAGATGCCTAGTAACACATCACCAGCCGCCAAAACACTCCCGAGCTGCAACCGGTGCTACAAAAGGAATGAGCCATACTGCCTCAAGAACTCGTCAAAGACCTCATACTAAGAATGAACAGACGGTGCACATCCTGCATCGCAGTCAAGGTTGACCATATCCCCTGTCATCTGCCTATCACCTGTCATAATGACGTTTCTGCCTTCTGTTCTGCTCTACTCTTAACCAACTTTTGTATAAATATCTCGTAACTAGTTTTGATTACATTCTTCTCCAGGGCTATTCACCTTTCCCATAAAATTTCATCTCAATGCTGTAGAAGTAGAGAGGCCAAGACATCAAAGTAACACGATAAATGTAAAAACTGAAAGAGAATACAAAAGGGGGAACTTCTTGAAGTAAGGCAGGTTTCCCAATGCAGTATTTGGTTTCAGTACATTAAATATTTTAATGCAAAATGCGTCTTGATCACTTAGCCAATAGTTTTAGTTGGTTAGAGGAAAATGAATGTATCACAGTTTTATATAAATGTTAATGTATTATTATTGTATTAATAAATGTTATGATTTTGTATAAATAAATCAATGCATTGTGCTGCAGGTCTTTTCCACAGAGCCATTTTTGAGAGTGGCACAGCTCTAAATCCATGGGCCTTCAACTGCCGCACAATAGACAACGCCTACATCCTCAGCTCCATTGTGGGCAGACCTGCCACCAATCCGGAGGACCTCATCACAAACCTAAGGACTACACCTGCCAGGGAACTCGCCAGTGCAGTTCCCAACATTCTTGGCCCGTTGTATAGCAACAACATCCCGTTGAACCCATTCACGCCCTCGATGGAGTATCCTAGAGCCGGCGAGAAACCATTCCTGCTGCAATCTCCAGAGTGCATAGAATCTGCAGGTTGGTTTACTAACGTTCCCTGCATAATTGGTTTCAACGTGAACGAGGCAGCGTCATTTGCGAACGAAACTTTATTATCTGAACCATCGTACTTTCAAAATATCAACAATGACTTGGAACAAATTGTACCCAAAAACCTGGGATTGAAGAAAGGATCTCGTATCTCGCTAAAAGTTGCAAGGAAAATTAAAGAATTTTACTTTGGTAATGAGACCATCTCATATAACAACAGGCGCAGGTGGCTAGATTTTCTGGCAGACTTCTTTCTCACCGTGGGTATTCAGACAGTACTTATTTCCCATGAAAGGTTCTCAGATATCACCAAATCGTACAATTACATATTCGATTACAATGATGCTAAACACTTGGATGAAATCAAATATATATTTTACTCAGGAGATAAGTGGAGGGGGAATGCAACCGACTCAATGGTTGCAGAACATTTTGGGAGACTGTGGACTAGTTTCGCAAAGAAAGGTGTACCAACTATCGGAGATGGCTTTTCCTGGCCATCAGTGAGTAAGAATAAGTTCCCGTATTTGCGGATCGGCACATCTCTGGAACTTGATAAAAATTTGGAAAATGATGCAATAAATTTCTGGGCCAACATTTACAGAAACTATCGGCTTTCGGGACCTTGCTGCTGACGTATTAGGTAGCAGGGGATTCTGTTTTAACCTTTAATTTTGTTTATTTTAATGCCTACTATTACGATATTAGGTTTTCATGTTTTTAAAATATCCTCGAAACCTGTTCGTATAATAGGCTCTTTACTTTATTTATATTTTTCCACGTTTTAGATACATTACAAACACGCAAATTTTGAGAACACCAATAATTTTTATATTTGATTCGTAGATTTCCGCAAAATTTCAGAAATGTAGTATCGTAAATTATCTTCTTTAATGTCTTACAGTTTTCTTATATAACATTGAATAAACTTAAAGCCATTCCGATTTTTTCAGGACCACTTTTTAATGTCACAAATTAAATTAATTCTGGAATATTTTCTAACTTTTTAATGATACACAAGTAGCACACTGTTTAAATTTTCTGTGTAATAAAACATATCAGTTCAGAGTACGGCACTCGGGGAATATAATATTGTCATATGTACATTTAACCTACTGATACGTTATGACAGTTCACATTTACACGGCTATGTGATTTCAAGCAAGTGAACAAGCTGATATTGTAACGGATCCTTCGTGAACATCATTACTTACTTAGGAAGGACTACTGAAATTTATTTTAACAGCAACATTTCAATTTGCAAGCAGTGGAGTGGAGAAGATTGGGCGGCTCTTTACAACGAGGTCTTGGGAGCCTACGAAAGTGAAACGATTTGGATATGGAACAGCGCCGGAATGCAAGGGCGGGAGAAGCAGGAGATCCTCGAGAAAACCCACCTACCAGTGGCAGCATCGTCTGACACGATTCCCTCGTACGGAAATCCGAGAGCGACACCGCCGGGAATCGAACCCGCTTCCCTTCCTNGTGTCCCCAAAAATATTTGCACGTTATTTCGGCACCACTTGTACTGATGTAGTCCAGTATGCAGAACATATTTTAAGGGTACCACGTATCACTGTTCGTACAACTATAGCTACATGCTTCCGGAAGGTAGGTTCAGGCCCGAACTGCCGGTGGGTTAGGAAGATATCCACGGTGAGGTTCAGTTACCACCGAGCTCACAGGTTAGTTTTAGCGCCAAGTAATTTGTTCAGCATATAAACCTGGCGTGTCGAAATTTGAAGGAAAAAATATGTATTTGAAAAATTTTCACACCCTTCTAAACGCAGCTGTGATTAGTATTCTTGTTATGCGTTGTTCTATTCCGAAGACTCAGAAGTCAGCTCTTTAACTAAACATGCAGGTTGGCCAAGTCCAACATAGACGTACGTGTGATGTTTTATGTAAGGACCTTAGGGGCCTTATGTCTAGTAGTGTCTGCGATGGAACAAATATATAATACAAAAAAATAATGTGCGTTTCAGTATATTTATCTCGTGTTTCGATAGCTGTAAGCCCAACGAGAGAAGATTTATGTTTTTTAACCTTTCCCTTGAATAACATAATCAGCGTTTGCGACTACAAACAACCTTTCTTGAAGGCCTGAAAGCCGTCATAAATTATGGAGCAACGATCATATCAATTGAACTATTAGTTAACAATGTAAATGGCCGACATGAATTTTTTTCGATTTTATAACAGTTTTTTAATGTACCTTGAAATGGAGGTGCTGGGGAATCAATCAAAGTCGCGGTAGTAATTAAAACCAAATAAATACAATCATTAATAACCTAAACAATCTCAAGTGTATTAAAAGCATTTGATGTAATGGTTTTTCGTACAATAATTTATTATGGTTCTAAAATGTTTCACATGTGAAACTCTTATACGTTGTTGGGGCGGTGGCTCTCTCACTGAGAAGACAAGATTAGTCGCATCCTTACTTTTAACTACAAAGTGTTCTCTACAAACCAATTCTGTCACTACCCCTAACTACAGATATTGCATCTGGCACACTGTCTGGCTTACGCCCAGGCAAGGTAGTAACGACGGAGGTTATGTAGGTCTACCTCTTAAAGCCGAATTAAAAGTATTAGGTAAACATATTTGTGGGTACGGAAGTTATTTATTTTACTTTCTATTATTTGAAAAAATGTAAATGTATATTAGGAAATTTGTAATAAAATTATTAATTTTTCCAATAATTTCATAGTTTTACTTGAAGTACGCTATAATAAAGCGATCATGCTCACGGCAATGTTAATTTTGCAGACGGTGGAAGAAGTCACAACGTGCTTAAAAGGATATTTTAAGGAAGGTTTTCAAAGTTTTTGAGTTTACCGTGAATAGCTTGTAGTGTAATTTTGGACACAATTGGATTTAAGGGACCTTTTTTTTTTTGCAATATCCTCAATTAGTTTACATAAATTCTGTGTGCAGGCCTCAACTGGTACCCATTAATAAACAAAAGTGTTCCATACTCATCTGTAACCCCTATTTTTACAATCACTGTTTTTTTTGTGTGTTCTTGTGTACCTGGGCTTTATGGCAGAGGCTGTGGAATTTATACACCCACGTCGGCAGTCTGCTGTATCAACGATTGTATGTAAAAAATGTTCTCGTGATTTGCAAGCTAAGGGTGGTACGTAAACAAACAATGTCTCGTTAAAGGATGTTTCATTTCAAAATAACCGCTCTTTTAACGAACCTTTTATTTACCATCACTTGTGATTTAGTGTGAAATTTTTACGTTAATTTTCACATACATCCACAAATCCGATTGGCTTGAAACTTTGCACACAAACATACATCCGATGAAAACCAAATATTTTCATGATCATCTCTTTCTTTCACTCGTTCTTTTCTCTCTCTCTCTCTCTCTCTCTTTCTCTCTCTCTCTCTCGTCTATCTTTAGGGTGAAATACTGTAAGATCCAGTGTAAGAAAGAAAATGCTCTCTGTCCTCTTCTTGGTCTCACAGACAAAAGAACATAAAATAATTTATTGAAAATTTTTTTTAACCAAACTTTTTAAATTTGTTCTAAAATTATAAAAATTATTTTTATATCGGCTTTAATGACTATCTTAGAAGAATCACGTAATTTTATTAAAATAGAAGCTTGTAGCATTAATATTATTTATTAAACTTAATGCAAAAGTCTATTGCTGAACTGCTAGGTAAAATTTTTACTGTTTATATGATTACAGACACTGAACTGAGAAATTAGATTAATCGCAACAAGCTGACAAAATAGTTATGTGTTTCTTCAGGAAGAAGTATTCCAATCCAAACTATACAGTTTCCACGAAATGTTAAATATCTACCTGATCACAGAAAAACAGATACTATGGCTATGATATAAGCGTTTATCAGTAACGACATATGTTGCGTGCTGCAGTTTTGTGCCAAAAAAATGTGTTGCATTCCAGTATCGGGAATAGAAACCGGGTTTAATTTGTTTTGGTACAACCAGTACATAAACTGTCCTTGACCCATAATGGCTTACATATCCTGTATCACTTTTAATCAAAACATTATGAAAAAACTGTAGCAATTCAATTAATGTCACTGCCCCAAGCTTTTATTTTTTTCATCATGTTTATCGCGTTTCTTCAAAGGCTGTCATTAAAGCAATCATCAATTTTTTTTACCTTTTTTTTCCTTTTTTTAAAAGTTTTGTTAAAAAATATATGTTAACGACACATTTTTTATAATAAGGGCACACGAAAAACTCTTAAATCTATAAACGTATCGCCTTCTTAATACAGGTTATCAGATCTGTAGTAAAATGAGATTCGGAAAATCTCAGAAAACATTTTCTATCGGAAAGGATTAGCCTGTACTAATGATATTTTTACATTTTATTAATACAAAGACATAAATGGTCCAATTAGGCTACACATTTAAATTATGTAGATTCTTTTGAGCGAATAAAAAAGCAAAAACTATGTAGCACAAAGTAAACTAGACACCTGATAAAAGCATGAAGTGACCCCGAGTATACTTGTGAAACAAGATGTGCTGGGACAGTCTGGAACATCTCCTAGACTTTCCTGCATCTATTTAGAAATTCTCCGCGAGTGCAAGAAGCGAGTGAATTATGTGTTAGTAGTGGGAGATCAAACCTATGTTATTAGAAAGCTCTATCCAAACACTAAGTCATCTTAGAAAACCGAAAATCGTTTCCGTCTGGCAGTGTATAAATTACAAAATCTAAGTTTTACATACTTTGATGCCAATAAAAAGACAAAATCTACGGCATTCGTTTGCAGATACCTGGTAAAGACTGGAAACGTGATTAGAAAAATCGCCTATAACAAACAACTCTGCCTCTTGAATTACATAGCGTGTCATATAGCTTTTATTACGAGGAATTGAAAGTCATAGAAAGTAAGTTTGACCACTTCCAGAGGATTTGTGAAGCAGACAAATTCGGAGATCTTGTAAGGCAATCAACGCTGGTTTGTTATCCGGTATTTCGCAGTTTACGGTATTTTTCATTAGTTTTATTCCAAGATACTTAATAGCGCATTTAACTAATTCAAGATCTCTTTGTTTAATTCGTCATATTTGCACACCCTATTTCTAGACAGTAATAAAGTTGTGTTGTAATTGGCCAAATCATAATAGTAAGGACTTTCACTATAGTTATACCTGATATATTTAAAGGTTTCGGTAAATGATTATTATCAAGGGTTTAATATAAAATTAATAAAAATTGAAATTTAATAAATTTTGAAAACAACGTAGGAGATAAAACATCATGACAAACCCTATTGTGGCGTAATTCAATAAAACTAAATTTAATTCTCACAGCGGCATATCAGAAACTAAATTAAGGTCGTTTATGACTTCAATGCGTGTTTTAAACCTATACTTTATATATAAAACTGACACGGAGGCGTAACAAACACTTGACACTGCTCGTGGCTCGGTTCCATCCAGCGACTGTCCAGAGATCGACTCAGCCAGAAGGCTCCCGCCGCTACATGGGTCAGTGGGAAAACTGATATCAAGAGAAAAATGTGGGTCTTTAAAGATAATGTTAATGCTGTAACAATTACAGACAATATTAACATGACTATAACCTAAATTAATAACGAGGAGGAATTTTATAGAGCGTGTTTAACTAACCACACAAGACATTAGCAAGCAAGTGGTTCGCACATGGCCAGAGAGTAGGTCTATAAAATCTTAAAAATAAACAGCGATTATATCAGAAAAGTGCAATAACAATGTGAGGAAAGAAACGTGATGACAGTAAATTGTTCCTAAATAAATTAACAGAGTACTAAAGTGAGTGTGTGAAGAGATATTGGTGGCCTCTTAACATTGACGTCTTGAGAGCTGAAATAGAGTGCTAGAAATGCAGCGATGTGTAAATAGCTACATGTTAAGTTACTTTACAACATACATGCTTAGCAGCAGTGTCTAATGCGTGAATACTGTATACATATTAGAAGGAAACACATAATTTGTGTTTCACATACATATCTTTCGATGAAAAGTTATTCTCAGTTATGAGTGCTCAGTTGTAGAGTCGGAAAAATTAATATTAAAACTTGTAAATTATTTCCAGATGCTTTGTACTGATTTTAAAATGCCGAAAATTTAGGAATGGTATATTTTGTATTTATATGTTTCTATACTTAAATTACGGAATTTTATTATACTTTTTTAATTTTTATTAAAATGAGAACAATGATATCGTATTTTTATAGATTTGCAACAGGACTATCGATTCTGACTTGCCCCCATTACTTTCTTCTGAGTATATTAGGCAGGATACGAGGTCCAGTCTTCAAACTCATCACCACTAAATAAAGAACGAGGTTGAGGAATTGATGAGAATGGTTTCTGGAATTGCGTTTATAATGTAACATCATATTGCAAAAAGAAACTAATATGTAACTTTATTTCCAGATTATTTGCTTATACCTCCGAAACTGTATTTCTTTAATATTGCTGTGTAAAAGAAGAACCAATCAAATTCTTAACCTAACATCTGTAAATAGAATGAAGTTTGATTACTAACGTACTAAAAATCGACTGAGGAATTGCCAAATATAAGTTATAAAAATGTAATAAAAAAGAACACTACAAAAAAAATAACGAACACAGAATAGGATGCCAGAGAATTACGAAGCAAGGGAGATTCTAACAGTTGTTAAAATATCGACCACAACAGAGATAAACTACGTTGAAAACAATCCCAAATGTTATCCTAGTCAAGTAGGCAACATAATATTTCTTTTTAAAAACGTTAAAGACAAAACTGTGTCTAACGTAGTACAAAAAATGGGATCAGAAAATATACACATAAATATACAATATTTTGACTGAAAATAAATTAAAGTGGCAAAGAACATCAGAGAAACAAATCAAGTAAATAGCGATTTAAGAAAAATACAAATACAACGATAGAACTTAGAAGTTAGGAAAACGTATCAGAAAAAAACAGGAGACTTAACAACGTTCCAGGGCAGAGAATTCGACGTTATTGCTTTTGTTCAGTATTCAGTGCCTCGCCAGGCGATGAAGGAAGATTTCAGACACAGAAACTTCCTGAAGTCTCGTGTTGTTGTCTGTTATGTTTTCGTCATTGTTACGCTTGTCGTTTACGTTTCCGTCATTTCTTTCATTGTACATATATCAGGCAATGGATTTCGTTAATTTAAACTGTGATACTCAAAAGCGGAAAGATAAACTTTCCGCATCCGCTGTGTGCCACAGTAAAATAATTATTTAAGTCGACTAAGAAATTTTCAAAAACTCACGGTCAGACGCAAATTAAAAATATTCAAGAATTGCCTTATGTGAAGTAATTTTTTTAAATTTCCAAAAAAAAATATTTTCTTGTTCAAATTTATAGATGTCTTGAAGAATATCTAGGCATCTTCTTCCAGTGGGAATTATTTTACATCTGTACGTTACTAAGTTTGCATAATTTGTACATTTCTTAAACATTAAAATTGTGAATTTTACACGCGTTTTTGGGAAAAACTATGCATTCGTTTTTTGCCAGAAAGTGTAATCACGGGTAATATGATGAACAGTATGTGGTGCAAATATGAAATATATATTTCCATGGTCAACGCTCGTAACCACGAAGCCTGAGGTCGGGTGTCCTTGGTAAGAAGAAAGCCAACATCTTCTCAAATCTGATGGTGTAGTTACAGCAACATTTGTAAACGTTTAAACCTGATTTTCAATCTCCAAAACACTAAAAAATATTTCCGTATACAGATGAAATTTCACGCGAATATTTATTGAAAATACGAAAACCTGATTCAGAAAAACGAAAAACTAAGCTGATCTTCGTTAATTCCAAATACGGGATGTTTCTGTATTTCCTACAGCTTTGGGATTCGGGAACGAACAATTTTGAGTCCACATGAAGTTTTATTTGCCACTTTAACTGGAAAACCATCGTTCCTGCAGCAGTTGGATATTCAACCTACCTATACGGATTCCTTAAGACATCAACAAGTTGTATTCAGACACCTGTAACAATTAAAAACACTTAAACAACTCAAACATTAATGTAAACATAAAACATTATTTGTCTTATTCACATAAATACAATTTTAATAACATACATAATAAAAGCATAGTCGCAGGTGAATTTAAGCAATCGTTGACTATAAAAGTTTTTATTTGTGTGCAGATCTCATTATAAATAAGATACATTTTGACTTTCTTGTTTTTTCTATTCAGACAGAACCACACTCATAAGGACAATTTAGTATTTTCGTTATTTCCTCCCCCTCTCCTCTGCCCTTCTCCAATTGTTTTAAATCCACTTACAGAGAAATGAACTATCACATTTACAGAGAGAATCCATGAACTCACTTACAGTTCTGTGAAATTCACTTTACGTTCTCTATTTTTAAATCAGCGTATCCGTAACTTTACGGAGAGTTATGAACGATTTTTACCAGCAATTTTCGTAAAACGGGGTATAACTTTGTTAACTGTGAAGCGGCCACGTCAATTTTAGGGACAAAACTAACTCATCAAACGGTGTTAAGTCTTGTTCCCCATGTACGTGTGCATTTAGCTTATCAGAATTTTTGTATCACTGTTCTTACGAACTTGTGCTTTGTGTAATCTGTAGAACTTACACTCAACCATGTAAGCATGTTGGGTTTGTAACTGATTTCTTATATAGTTCCAGAAAATGTTTAGTATTCGAACACGACAAGAAATGTATTTTCCTATCTGAAAGTAAGCTTGTGTCAAGGCAGTCTCACAGCGTCAGAGAATTGGCGATCANGCAGTCTCACAGCTTCAGAGAATTGGCGATCACTTATATTAGATTTTAAAACATCTAACACTCTGTCCAGCAATGCTTCTTCTTTGACTCTTCACACCGTAATGTTCAAAACGTTGGTCATGCGCAGTAGTGTTATAGCCGGGACTTCCGGTCACAGCGAACGTGCGCGCGTTGCAAGTCATACGCTATGTTTTATATCATGTAATATTTGTTAAGTATAGTGAGTCACAGTAGCCTAATACACTCTATGTATAATTGGATTACTTATCTCACTTGGAAGAACCACTATAGTTTCTGAAGGAGGAACATATCTGTTGTCCCAAATCAATCTTAATGCTCTCTGTAACTAAGTCAACGACAGATAAACTATTAAAGACGTTGTCATGGGACTGCGTGTATTGGACGCTGTAAGTACAACTCCGGGTGTGTGCGAGCGCTTGTCGACGTTCTTCTGTTGTCAGTTTCGTTTGCAACCACGAGCAGCATCACTGAGTACAATGTAGTGGAAATGGCGGAGGTGACAAGGTTTACTTTCGAGCAACGAAAGTGGATATATTTAAGTGTAATTGGAAATATGATAACATGATTGATTTGCACAGACGCTGGAGGGAAGAACTTGACACTGCGCCACCAGCACGAGTAAAAATGACAGGATTTTGTAACAAGTTTGGGAGCGATGGAACTGTGTGTGGTGCGGAGAAGGAGCAATGCGGCAGGTGCTGGGTGAAAGACCTCGCGTTTCTCTACCTCGCGTTTCTTGACCTTGGACACGCTAAATAATTCCATCCAGATAGCGTCGTTAATATTCATAATGTTTCGCAATTCGGTATCTGNTTGGACACGCTAAATAATTCCATCCAGATAGCGTCGTTAATATTCATAATGTTTCGCAATTCGGTATCTGCACCTGAAACAGATATGTTGGTGGACAGGCGGACACGTTTCAACGTTTTGCAAAGTGTGTGACAGCTTATCTAAGTAGATAGTCATTTCTTCACGTCATTCGGCGTCGTGAGCTTGTGAAGTTACGT
>NQII01015320.1:0-16315 GCA_002778355.1 Clitarchus hookeri | reverse complement strand
AGCCTCGTCCACAGTGTTGGCTCGACACTGGATAACTGCAACGGGTGTGGACCTGTCTGCGTCGACGGTTCGATGCCGTCTACTATGGAATGGACTGGTGGGACACATGCAATTGCGTCGGCTTCCATTGTCCAGAAACCACAAACGCCTCAGCCTGCAATGTGCACGTGAACGCCGTCGCTGACGTGCTGAATTTCAAAATGTAGTGTTTTTGGACGAGTCCCACTTCAACCTGTCCTACAGTGATGGCCGCATACGTGTTAGACGCTATCGTGGTGACCGCAATATGGCAGCCTGCATTGTGGAGCGGCATAACGGACAAATGCCAAGTGTGATGGTGTGAGGCGCTATTGGATACAACATGCGATCTCGACTGCTACGTATTGAGAGCAATCTGAACAGCAACCCCTACATCAGGAAGGTTTTAGAGCCCAAGGTACTGCCCATCCTCCAGGCTACTCCACATGCCATATTTCAGCAGGACAATGCCCGGCCATACGTGGCGAGGAATGTGCAAGCCTTCTAAAATAAACGATGGGTACCACTGCTTCCCTGGCCTGCANTGCCCGGCCATACGTGGCGAGGAATGTGCAAGCCTTCTAAAATAAACGATGGGTACCACTGCTTCCCTGGCCTGCATGTTCGCCTGATATGTCACCCATCGACCATGTCTGGGATATGGTTGGTCAGCAACTTGTTCGTCACGGTCCTTTAGTAACCACTGTTGATGCTTTGTGGGCTCGCATACAAACCGCGTGGAGGGAGATTCCCAAGGAACATGTCCAGGTCCTCTTTGGTTCCATGCCACGACTTTTAGGGGCTTTGATTGCTGTCCGCAAGGACTTCACACCATGCTGAATTTTCAAGGACAGAGATCATGTATAGTTCTGTAATATATTGTGTGTTGTCATTTGCATAATCTGTGGTATAAAGTTCGTTTCAATCACACACATCGTACTTGGTGGTGCATTTTTCACAATCTTTAGGGCAGTTCTTCATATGTTACAACGACAAGCGTGGAAATTCGTTGAGTCTTGAAGAGATTTTTAAAACTTATTATTACGAAAGTTTATCCATTACAAAGACTCTGTTTACTACGAAACATTCTTCAGTGTCAGGCTAACAATACCGTTAGCGACCATCACTCGTAAGTGATGCCCGATTTTGATGTAACAGTAACATTGTGTTATCATAGACAATTTTTTAATGTTTTTCATTGTTTGTGCTGCAGACTGACGCTCTCCTAGCCGTGGTGTTCACAGATTACTCGTGACTACTTCCTGTTTGGTTTGTTCTGGAATACCATGGAATTGGAACTAACTTATTTAAAGTAGGGTTTATTTCTGTTCGAGAGGAGTTTGTATCCGAGACTCGCATGCGTCCAACCTCTGCGGCAAGACTAGTGATTGAAGTTACGCTGGTCATTTCTGAAGAATGAAGCTGAGAGGTCGTTTTTAAAGCGTTCGCGAGTTACTTAGTTTTCATAAATAGTAATTGTGATCAGCAGATAAATATTTTGTACTATGCCACTGAATGTTTCACGTACGTAATTTTTAGTGGGTTGCAAGTTCGACATTTTAGTTTTGCAAGAGGACGAACTGTTGCACGCATGAGGGAGTTGCTCTGTTATGATTCATTTCCTCCACTGGTTAAATATTTGTGTTTATAAATTATGTTTACCGAAGGTCCCGAAGGAAGATTTTTTGCATCTAATGAGCCAGAACTGGGGCAACTACTGCTACNTTTGCATCTAATGAGCCAGAACTGGGGCAACTACTGCTACAGCTCACCGCTCTTTAAATTTTTTCTCTCTTTACATAAATAGCTGTTCAGAAGAAATCTACAAATGAAACTAACATCAGCAGAATGGCTACATTCGCTAACACACACCCGACGTTGTCCTCATGGCGTGAAATTCACTCAGTCCCGTCAGATTGTCTTTANTGGCTACATTCGCTAACACACACCCGACGTTGTCCTCATGGCGTGAAATTCACTCAGTCCCGTCAGATTGTCTTTAACATGTTCAGATCCAGTGTACACAGCTGTGTACAATACGCACGTGGAAGTAATTAGTGATGTGCAATGCACACTGCTACGCCCAAGGACCAATGACCTGTGGGTAAATGATTCGCAAACATTCTTACTGTTCTAGGTCATAATTAATTCACATAACTGTACCCGAACATATATCCTACAGATCGTAGGCTGTGACAACTAAACAATTGTTGTGTCGACATGAGTATAGCTCGCACCATAAAAATTTGTATCTGGAACACCTGAAATGGTGAATTGAAGTGGGTCTTAAAGGGTTTATGTGTAATTTCTCTGTGTTATTCATGCTCAAAGATGTTAAAATATGGCAATGTGTTTACAGTTTGCGTGGCTGTCAATTGTTCGTGTTTAATAAAATGAGTTTTTTGACTACAGTAATAAGAAATTAGTCAAATTTGTGAAGAAAATGGCATACACTAGTGTTGCTAATAGCTGGTTGACTCTGGGGCCAGTGAACATATGTGTAACAATCGCGCGTTATTTTCTATANATATATATATATATATATGTAGCCATATTGGTTAATTGAATAAAGTAGTGTAGATTTGTATGTGAGTTGAATATAATGAGTAGCAGCAGGTAGAGGATGGAAGTATGTTAACAGAAATGAAGCGAGGTCACCTGTGACGTCACTGGCACACAGGTCGCTGCCCGGCAAGCCTCGCGCCGAGACCACGCCGTGTCTCAGAGGCGGTGTTTGCTCCAGTCCTCGCTTCTAAACGGTGCCCACAGCCGCGTGGAGGTTTAATTGAAAGTAGATCCTTAGTGGCTTCCCCCTAACCACTCCCGCGTTATCCCTGAGGAAAGGTAGAGGGGGCGAACCCCAGAGGTGGCTACTGGTAATTACCCCTTCCCATCAGCGCCGTCCCTAACTCCGAACACCACTCCCTCGGCTCTGGGCCGGGGGAACATCACCTACTTATTAATTCTTGTCGGAGGTGCTTCGTGGTGCTGCCTGTCGCCGCTTTGCCAACAGCAGCTAACTCTGACGGCTTCCAGTCCGACTTATTAAGATCCGCCTCGTTTCCTTATTAACTGATTCGTCGAAACACCTCCCAGATTCTGTGAGATAGTTCAAGTTTAGCGTACAACACTAACTCGGAATACATCATCATAACAAACTGGATATACTCCACCCCTCCCCCGTTTGCAGTTATTAAGTTACGACATTTTCGCAGACGATCTTAACCCATTTAGCAATTTGTAAATTTATAATTTCAAGGGTTGCAAAAAAACTTTTATGCGCGTAACTCTACTTGTTTTTATACATTATTTATTTGAATTATAATTTTTTTAATTTTGCAGCAAAATAATGACGTAAGTTGTGATTGACACTGCCGACAATAATATATGTACAGTATAAACGTAAGAAAATACCTAAGTGGCAAAAGTAATCCCCACAAGAAAGGGAATTTATTGGTCTCTCTATTCCTGTTGAGAAGAGTTCAAAGCATAAACACACTTTCTTCTTAAGTAATTTATATGCAAAATGCTGATCATTATTTCAAATCAAATACTGATTTTAAATTGTTGAAAAGAAAAATTTGAAAATGAAGTAGTATCATTTAAAATATTTTTAAGCTAGTTAGATATTATCAAATCATGTGTATAAAAATTATATGTAAATATTTAGCACGATTCAAAAATGTGTTGTATCGTCTCATAAATTTCTTCTTCTATCAAATTTGATAAGCCTAAACGATTAGTCTACCAAACGCAGAACAAACAAAGTAATGCGATTCACAGGTTAGAATTATGGGACATACATTTTACTGATTTTGATATAAATATAAACAGAACAGGATAATAAGCAAGACAGGGTATTTAATAAATTTGATTACCACGTTCTGGTAACTATACCAGACGCTGAAAAAAATTTCGCAGTTCGACAGAATATTTTATTTAATATTTCGTAATCCCTATGGTGCGCTGTGCGACAGACACTCTAGGAAACCTTTGTGAACTCTACAACTGCAGCGTATGAAGTAAGGAGTTAAGCAGTTTGTAGAATGGAAGTCAAAAACTGGTTTGGGCCAATGCGTCCTCTTTAAGGTTTGTAGAAAGGAAAGTGGTGCGTTAACTAGGGAATTAAATACACTACTGGACATGGACATCACTACACTGATAATGTGTCAGCCATTTTCAATAAAGTCAAGACCACATACAGTACCAACAGCGCAATGCTGATGGTTAAAGTGACGTCACTGCAGCATGTGATATAGGGGTTCTTATAGCCAGTAACTAGTTCTTCGGTTGTGTAAAAGGCTGGAAGCAGAGTGTTATGATGTTAACCAGGTCATAAACTATTATGTTATTGAGGGATATGATTAGGTATCAGGATAAGCTAATAAAATAATTAATTAATCAAAGAGGGACTAAAGCATTAACTGGACATCTCAACACTACAGACTTTTCTCCTTCGTGCTGTTAAATGGATCTGGAGTGGGTTAATTGAATTACTCATATCAAATAACTTAAATGTAATTAAGCACAATATACATACCACACATGACCAAATACACGAACATCACCGTTAGTACCAACCAACTTTCGAAACACCCATATAGCATCACCAAGCTCAANACATGACCAAATACACGAACATCACCGTTAGTACCAACCAACTTTCGAAACACCCATATAGCATCACCAAGCTCAAACTCAAGCCAACGTCTAGAATGCAATACAGGAGACTGAGCAATACTAATAACAGAATTGGAAGTTGAAACAAGCTCATTAATAGCAAAAGTCTTCCAACATATAATGTCTCTCGAATCTATCTGACTCAAGAAATTAACAACTGTCACTGTACTGCTGTGTGGATGTCTGAAGAAACAAAACTCCAAAATACCAGATCCATTGTGGGCAGTCATTCCCTGAAGAGCAAATCTTCAAAGAATGACTGCCCACAATGGATCTGGCATTTCCGAGTTTTGTTTCTACAGACATCCACACAACAGTACAGTGACAGGGGTTAATTTATTGAGTCAGATTGATTCTAGAGACATTATATGTTGGAAGGAGAAAAGTGAAGGTTATTTAGTTAAGGAAAGGAGCGTGGTTGAGAGGGAACTCACCCGAGTCTCGCACCCACGTCTCGTTGCCCCGATGTCGGGCGTCACCGCTCCAGGACCCGCAGTTGAACGGCCTGATGATAATCGCCGACTGTCTCGTCCACAGCCCTCGTAAACCCAGTCCACTCTTCGCGCCCCTCCACGTGTGTGTGTTGACGCAACCCGTTCTGATTGGCTCCCGTTGTGCGCCGGACGCGGAGTCTGCTCGTATTTTGATTTAATTACACTGGAATGCCCTTAGGTTAGCTGGACCCACATTTTCTGTCGTTCTTTGTGCATTTCTCCGATGGTTGATGAATTCCATTTCTACCCGATGTTATGCTTTGATAGTTTACAAACTCGTCTGTAGCCTCCTTCCCGGTGGTTGTTTAGACTTGTGGTGCACAACGGGGCCATGCGTAACAAGAGGAAACGGTAATGAAGTGTAAATGACAGAAAANGTTGTTTAGACTTGTGGTGCACAACGGGGCCATGCGTAACAAGAGGAAACGGTAATGAAGTGTAAATGACAGAAAACGTTATACCGATTTGACTGTTCTAGGCATGTAGAAATGTTTCTGGCAGATATACGGTGCTCTCGTAAAGCTGTCACATGTGGCTGAACCGAGTGATGTGGTACAGCGGTAAACAGCTGGACTTATATTCGCGAGGACCCGGGTTCTATTCGCGTTCCCGCCATCGTAATTTCGGTTTCTCATGGTTTCCCGAAGTCGCTCCTGGCGAATTCTTGGCAGTGGCCTATTCCTTCCCCGTTCCTGATTCTCTCAGAAACTCCCTCCACCTCTAATGACCTTGCTGTTGACGAGAAGTTAACCCCAACCTATCTACATATTTATAACATGGTGGACAAAGAAGCCGCTGGCTCTGTTTGTACCTGTCTGACAATCAAACGATCCTTCCGCCCGGTGTCTGTCGGAGTCGTCCACAACCAGTCTGCTGTAAACGGGTACTCTCATCAGTCCACTGTTCCCAACACAATCTTATTGTGAAGTCCGAACAGTCCGAATGACGAGCTGTTTTGCGTGTCTTTCACCGTGTTTCTTGCATCCCTAATATTCTGTCTCTCTCAAACTATTACAGTTTCTAATGCGGCTGTCTCGTAAGTCTTCTCGGCATGCCTATTTATCATTTGTCGCGTATCTGAAGTATTATGAGTAAGAAATCTGTGCTCTGTTCTGAGAACTGTTTATTTATGTCACCATAAATCTCAAAGGCAATATGCCCAGCACCATCGCACGAAACTTTGACCATTTGCGTAACATATAGATGTACATATGTACCTAAGTTCACATTTACCGATTATTTTTTGTAATGACCGGTAGAGAATAAACCTCATGGTAATTTCCTTTGTTGATGAAGATAAGTCGTTTATATAAGCGATTAAGAAATATTCACACACCTCTAAAAATAAGTTTCTACCACCGGAATTTTATGAGTTACCAGGTTGCTCAAAGCCCAGGAGAAAGTATAAAAAGGATAAAAAACGCGCTTTCTGTACATACAGAATACCACGCAAGACTGGACGAATGTATTTTTGTAAGTTCCCTACTGTTCCAGTGAGAATACTTCACGAATAAGCAATAGCAGGCGGTAGAAAACTTTTTTTGAGGTGTGTAGTTTGACTTTCTAGGCATAGTAAAGTTTTCTGTGCTGCGGGTCCATGACGAAGGGAATGTGTTACTAATTAGCTTGTCGTTGTTTTCTTGGGGTGTAATTCCAAGTTTGAAATGTTTCAAGCACAAAGGAAGAACTATACGCTATTTCTCCCTCGCTCTCTACGGACAGAATTTCAAGATAAAATAAGTGATGTAAACATGAAACGGTTGCATGTGTTAAATAAATGCTGTGCGAACAGGAAATAATAAGTATGTTTTTAATATTACATCTGGAGCTGACGAACTGAAGGGAAACAGGAGACTGTACGAAAGTATCTAAAAGGCTGATGTAAGTTATGTAATCATACTAAATATAAAGCTAAATTAATAGTAATTATAGTAAACTGTATTTCAGGATATAATATTTTTCCTTACAAAATCCTTAGTCTTTTTTGTAATGGCTAATTAATCCGATATTATTCGTGCATGTTAAGAGTAAGTTATGTAATTTACAATAAATTCGTTAAGGATGAGAACGAACCAAAATAGTATTAAAATACGTTTGCGCAACATAGTAGGTAGGCACTTTTTATGTTAATATAGGTACAAGTGCGCTGTAATATACTGACATCGCATATATGAGACGTTATACGTAACTACGTAACTTACGAGGGCGAAGAGTTATTCGGAGCTATTTCTTAGCGTATAACTAAACATATTATGACGTTTCTGTGAGATGTCTAGTTTTCAGAACAGTACCTAATAAACAAACATTTGGGAGAAATGCAGTAATTTAAAATATAATTATTAACGTTACAATTAATGACAAAATTTATCAGCATTTAATTTTGACACTGGCATAGATTGTTGCCATCCATCTGTTTCATGAAGAAGCACAGAAGAATTTACATTTTTGAGCAAAGTAAAAGTTAAATGAAGAATGGTTTTATATGCGAAGAAAGTTTTAGTAAACAAGACCGGAATATACTTTACCCAATTCCTAATCAAAGGGGTAGAAGTTTTTTTTTTGCAGTGAAATATAATTATAATTATATTTTATGAACTAAAATAACAAGTATACTACTGTTTTCTTTGCACTTATTTTCACTACATATGAAATAATTTCAAATAAGTTATAAGGTGTAGACAAGTGAATAAGAAACACGTAGTTCTTAATTTTTTATTCGTTACAAGAACTCAGTTGATGGATGTGAAGTGCTTCCTTCGCCAGCATCAATTAACACCTGCCAACGACAAACCGTTCACGTGCTCAGACGTCTCGGCGTCGTAAGGAAATGACTGCGGCGAAGTGGCAGTTATTCATGTTCACCGCTAGATGGAAGCCCCACGTCAAACATAGCAGGTTGGAAGTGGGCGAAACTTACTGAACTTTGAGTGCACGTCAACGTCTGCGGCTCTTTGGCAGTTACATCAGCACTGTCGAAAGTTCTGCGTAGTTTGTCATTTCATCTCTCAGTCTGTCATATATCCATTTCCACGCTTAGAATTTACATCACCATGGACTGCGAAATTGTTAGAAAACGAATGTTAACATTACCCGATTTCTTACTTCCAGTTTGAAGTAAACTGGTTGAATAAGCATTTCAGAACCTTTTTTTTTTTCGTCAGGTTGTTGCGCTTTGACTTGCTGGAAGTAAACAAACAGTGTTATTAAGATGGCTGAAATTGGCAAGATTTTCTGCATTCGTTGAAATAATTAAAAGCATGGTCAAACAGCGATATACTTTGTATTACTGTAGTCAAAGCAAGGTTAGTTGCATCAAAACTAAAATAAATTCGGCATTAATAAGTGTTGGAACCGTTTATAAATAATAAAGGAAAGGTGTATAGGCCTATTTGAGGTTAGGGTATCCTTCTGTTTGCATTCAGTTGCAGAGGCGTAATGATGCGACCATGTTCACTTTGGTAGCCATTTATTTGAACGAATTCAAATATCGTTGCAGCAACATATTCACATTAGCGAGTTGATAATAAAGTGTAACCGCGCTCTTAGTCATATGAATTCATTGCTTCAAAACCTTCCTTTTCAGCTTTTCTTAATGTGCTCAATGTGGAATGTTTTTCTACGTAATCGCAGCTAATATTTTGTTGCGAAGCCTACAGTACTATACGAATAATGTTTACGTAAAACCTGTGTGTAGGATTACAAATTACGAAATTACGCCAAATTTAGTGATAAATGCGTACAAGTTCACTCTGAATTTCTTTGCTGCAGCATATTTTAAGAAAGAAACATGATGATGATCAAAGCCCACCTCAAATTTAGATAGGTAACTTGATAAGAGTTATGTATTTCAATGTATTGAAGTTGTGAAATCATTTTTTTTTCAAAACATACAGAAATTAGATTTACTTTACACGTTCAAAATAATTAGGTCTTTTTGTTATGAAANGCATTTTTTTTTCAAAACATACAGAAATTAGATTTACTTTACACGTTCAAAATAATTAGGTCTTTTTGTTATGAAATTAAAACAGATCACGCAAGATGCTATCCGTTACATTATTGTTTTGCAATTACAGTAAACTCTCATAATCATACATCCTGTCAAACTTTTCTTACGATTGTTCACGGTAAACTGAGTACTTTTGAAGGGCCTACTTAGGGTTCACTTCTCTCATTATATTTATTATTTCACGATAAGTATAATTAACACTACCATGGGCCTGATCACTTTATTTGTGCGCCATTGAAGTAAAATCATGGCATTGTTATTCACGTAAATATGTTACTTATACGCAAATTCTCGCCACAAAATGAATGAAACAATAATCACAAGTCTCATTGGACATTATTTTAAACATTACGCTCGCAATACTATTTTTATTTCTTCGCTGCCACCTTAACTGGGAACCCGCATGCAATGCAATGCAATGCAGTGCAATGTAACATATATGTTGTTAAGGGCAGTAATTTATATTTTTTCGTAGGTTCAATTCAAAAGTGCTCATTTTTCCATGGAAAGCCTCAAACAGAGCATTTATAGTGTAGTCTTTTTCTAGTGTACAAAGACGAAGATCGAAGATGTTACTGTCAGCTTACGAAGTCCCGAGTTTGAATCCCATATAAACCGCGAATGGAGTGACTCTTAAAATGCGAGTTTAGGTTGGTTAGATACACAAGATCCACGCCCATTCACCCCTCTGCGGTGTAAAAAGGATGGCGTTAATGAATCCAATAAAATGAAAACAAGCGGTAGATGCTTATTAAAAGTTAAAAGGCTAGGTAATATCCGTTCTATGTGCGCCACGCTAGTGGAAATGAAACAGAAGTCGTCCATTTCCGTTCTCCGCACGTAGATTTACAGGAGCGTCGCGAAAGGAGGGGTGGCCACAGGAGGAAATTTGCCCCCCCCCCTTAATTTTACTTGTTGGACGCCAAAGACTTTACAAGGGGGTGTCACAAGAAAACAATGCAGAATAAGAGCCATACTTGATGCATATTTACTAAAATTACAGATCAATAAAAGTGTTAATGTTAATACTTGTATGGTAATAGTGAGTGAGTGAAGAGATTTGGGCGGCTCTTAACACCGTGGTCTTGAAAGCCGATGAGGGTGACGTGAGGTGAGTATGGAGTAGCGTCGGAATGAAATAGCGCGGTAAACGGAAGATCCCCGAGAAAACCCACCGACCAGCGGCATCGTCCAGCGCGATTTGCATGGTAAGAATTTTGATGAAAATATATGAATAAGAAACAGTTTCTGCGTAAATACTAATGTTATTTCTTTAAAAAAAATTTTCGGAAGGGTGATTTTTCAAGTCCCAGGGACGTCAGATCCTCTACAAGACTTTACCCCCCACCCCCTTAAGGCTGTTACTTGTTTTAGAAGCAGTGAGTATTTGGTAAAGGGAAATAAATGTTAATGAAAATCATGGTTTGAAGCCAATTTCGAAGATTTAAACTTTAAACCAAAACCTATTGTTTCGAGTTATGGTCAGGCCCTTAGTTGAGCGGCCTGCCTTATCACACCTTCACTTATTTATCCAGGATAGAGACCGTGATCGCTGAAATTAGTTATGAAATCGCAAATCAGAGAAACTCCCTCCACCGGCCAGTAAGCGGGGGCAACGTAGCTGATATAGGACAGTGTAGTCCGTGGGCGGTGTCTTTTGTCGTCTGACCATTGGAACGAGAAGACCACTGAAGATGGGTGTGTCCGACCGTCGACTTGCGCCATCTTATTCAGCCTCCGGAATCATGAACAAGGTGGGACTCTCCAATTAGGCTTTACTCAGTACGTGGCTGGTTAAATATTCATAAAATAATATCAATTAATATTTCAGTATATTAGTATAGCTCTCCCCATTCAAATTCAATAATTTTTATATTGTAATAATATTGTACAACCTTAATGTTAAATAAACCTCTTTTATATAGTGTTCCTTACAAAACTCTTATCAATAACTTGTTACGCCCCCGTATCACCGTTACGGATAAACAACAAAACTATCAAAAACATAACACTGTGTGTGATAAATGATACTTCAAGGTCTGTATCGACGCAGATATAACAATTTTTTTTCAGAAATGTTCTATTTAATTATTAATTTTCTGATCTTTCCAGGAAACAGGATATAGCCTAAATTAGTATTAAACAAAGCTTCAATAGCAAAACAGCACATCTTTTTCTGCTCACAAAAGTCCGTGGTGGTATATAATTTTCTTTAACAGGAACGCCAAAAAACTTGCTTTCATGGTGGTATATAATTGTCTTTAACAGGAACGCCAAAAAACTTGATTTCACTATCATGTATTTTCTTAAATAGTCTACATCACACTTTTTTATCAGTCTTTGAAAAATCACTCCATATAAGATGTTTATTTTTCTCCTAGATAATCAATGTATCACGAGAGTTTTATTATTTTGTTAATATAAAACAATTTTATTTTTAATTAAATTTAACTTTTATTAATATTTTATGTATTCATTGTATTATTTTATTTCCCATTAATATTAAAAACAGGGAGAATTGAGGTGTGTTGATAACTCCTAATAATAAATAGTTCGTATGCAAAATGTTATTTCACTGGGTGCGCACGAATGCGGCGCTTCGTCCCTTTGGTGTAATTCGCGAGGCTTGGTTAAGAAACGTTTTCATGAGGCGGAGGAATATACTGAATGTAGATCGCTAGCAGGACTTCAGAATAGTTGGAAGTAACCGTGGATGGACTATACCAAATTCTCACTGCTTTCAAACCAGGCAACATCCTCAACGTAGAAAGGTTCCGACGACCTCACGCACGCGGATAACTTATCTGGAGCGACGGTGGCGCAGGGGATAATTGAGTGTTTGCTTAGCGCACCTGGGGGGAGGCGCGCGGAATCTATTTCTCCGTGGCTGCGGTGGCTGACGAGGAGGGTGGATGTTAAGGAGTTTAGGGAGAGAGGCGATGGAATCATGGCGGAACGTGGTTACGCCTTGTTGTGCGCTTTGCGGCCCGCCCACAGCGCGCGCACACACACACGCACGCAGGCGGCCCACCCCCGCGCGCCAGCAAGACTGTCAGAACCACTGCCCGGAACAATGTAATCCCGGATGAGACTCGCGCTGCCGAGTTCGCTAACTGCCCCCTCTCCGCCTCGCCACCACCACTCCCCTTCGTCATGCTTCTTTTAGCACGTCCCTGGGTTCCAGCTCCTAGTCTCTTCTCTCCGCGCCAAAACACACCGTTGCCTCTCCCGCAAAAAAATAATAATAATAATAAACCTCGCCCCGGAAAAACAAAATTTCCAATAAATATTCAATGGCCAAGTTTCGCTGGCGTGAGCCGAACATACGATTCTACTTGCGCATATTTTGAAAGGTATTTACTAATAATAGCGCCAAATATGTAAAACTTATCGTTCAGACTTTGTGGTGTCCAAATTATACAGCATATGCCCTAAATCAGAATCAGTTATTTCAGTCGTCAGAATTATTTTGCTTATTCTTCAGTTTATGAGTTGTTGTTTACTGGCGAATCAGTGAGATGCTCTCAGATTTTACTGTCAGGCCAGTGAAATTCACTAGGACTCAGTAGTAATCACTGTTTAATCAGTTAATGCCAGTAAATAAAATGTTCAGTAGAATTTTAGTGATTCAAGTGAAGCAGTTTCAACCAACCTGCTGCTTCATTCACTGATTTGTAGCAATTTTGGCGTTTTAGATTTTCGAGTGCATGAAATATTTGACAGGCAATAATGATATATAATATAAGTAATCAGAATGAGGCGCGAGTTTAAAAGGATTCCTTCCTTTATTCAGCTCCTTTGGGATTTCGTTCGTTTAAACTCGCGAGGTAAAAATTGACAACATATTAATTTTTTTTTCAGGAAAACGTGGTTTATTAGTTTAAATGTTGGTCATGTTAAATTCAGCACTTTTTAAGGCCCTGCTTAAGATCTTGTCTGCATATTGTGTATTTTTCCACCATATGTACAATTAACATTGCCACGGGCGTGATCACTTTATTCATGCGTCGGTTAAGCGAAAGTGTATAATTATTAGCTCAGTAAATATTTTACAAAATTTGCTAATTCCGACACTAATAAGTATTTAAAAAAAAGTAAATTTAATCATAACGGTATTCACAATTGTTCACCTAATACTTACAATTCAACGCTAAGACGTGAAATTACATTCCCTCGGTCGTTGCCAACTTTACTGACCCCATGGCTGTCAGTGTGCTCCTTAAAATATTCGCAGGTAGGGCCAGTGGCATTTTTCAAAAGGGTGATTTCAAAAGTGCTCACTTTACTTTGAACAACCTTCAATAGTGGTGCCTATACATTCTCTCAAAGCAGAACTAATGAAGTTAAGTTAATGATGTTTCTCTGTTTTAAACAAAAAAAATAAAAAAACTTAAAAGATATGGTTTAGTGTCGAGTAGCAGCGTTCCAAGCGCTTACTGAGGCATTTTAAAAGATTTTTTAAATAATTTAAGACCATGTGGCGATGCTCGTGTTACTGTCAATATATCGTCAGTGATCACGTGTTGATGAAAACGAGTGTGGCATTCAGCCCCACAATTATACGTACATATAAAATGTACGTATAATTGTGGGGTCGCTATTCAGCCTGCTTTAACGCATCTGGAATGTTTCCGTTCTCTTCGAGATAAAAGTTATATATATGTATATATTTGTTAAATTGGTTTCTGATAAAATTATTTAACGGTTTACTAGTGATGGTTTACAAAATATTACAAAATATGCTTTTGAATCACTGTCTTATTGCTGGTGTTGTGAATTTTTTGTACATGCTATTCACGGTAAAGTGAGCACTTTTGAAATCCTTCTCATTCGGAACAATAAACTACAAATATACTTTATTTTTGCCTTAGACGTTGACTTTAGAGTTCGGTGGAACATACACGCTGTGTTTAGTACTTACATGGCTAATATTTATTTTAAAATGCTATTAAAGGATAGTAGATGGCTGAAAGGAGAAAGTGACCTGGGCCTCAAAAGTATGCGCATCACGCATGAAGAATACTTGAGTAAAATAATATTTACTTACGAGACGCTCTCGACCTGAAAAAATTCGTATAATTTGGATTGCTGTAGCCGCAGAAGGGAATCTTGCATATAACATAATATATCTGATGTGGCTAGATGAGGGACAGAAAGAGTTTACGGCTTCTTATGCCCATTTGCAGCATAACCGAAACGTATTTCATATGACTAACCAGCACGTTTGAATCGTGGACGGATATTTTATACCTTTCTTTACAGTGAACGAGAATAATTCTGTAAAAAAATATACCCGAGGGATTTTCTTTTTTTGCTATGTTCAAGTTGTGTGCGCATGTACGTGCGGATGGCTGTGTCCATCGACCCATGCATCTGTTTTCCACATCCCCACCTGAAAAGTTTTGAACGGATAAACCGATTATAACCAACTTCGCCACACCCCAATCCCATTACTTTGAGTCATGCCTGCTAACTTTTCCTTCCTACTGATTTGAAGTCTCCTTTCCTGCGCTGTGCCGTTCCTGTTATCCACTAATTTCCTTTTACACATACGAATATTTGTTTGATAACGAAAACGAAAATAAATAAATAATTTTTGTTTACAGTAAACAGTTTGAATAGCTTCTTAAGGCCTAACAGTTCAAAAGTAATTATTTTTATTTTAAACAGGTTTTTATTTCTCTAAGAAGTACGCATCTTACAAAAAATTTGTTATTCTTTATGCATCAGAACTTAATTCCTTAAACCTTTTGGCCATTGATTTACTCTGTTGAGCAGGATTATACTCTCTTTCAGTTATTTATTTTACTGTAGGTGTATTATGGAGGTTTCTAAGATACCCTCTGACTAATTTCCAAAGTCCGGAAAATATCCTTTTGGATTCTAAAACTGCATTAGTGTAAAATTGTAATATTTCTTTAGCCTATCGCAAAACATGATTCCCAGTTAATAGTTTCGCTAGAACTAATGAAGATTTTACTGAAACCTCCTAGTACATTTGCTTTTAACATAAAGAAATTTCATATGCATGTAAAATTATTACATCACATTTCTTACACCTTATCATTTTTTTCTAGTACGGTTGTGCGGCTTGAGGTTTTACTTGGCTGAATATATCTTTTAGATCTTTAAGAGTGCAAAATGCCATTAAAAAAAATTTCATAATTTCATTCCAGTAATTACGAAATATAAACTGAAGTTTCACTTTAATCCAAGAAAAGTTGCAATCTCGCGTTAGGATTCAAATGGTGATATACTTTTTAAATGCTGAAATTAAGAAAACTTTCATTGTATTTTTAATGACATAATAAATCTACTAATTTTGCCACTAGCTTTAATGCACACATATCAGCACGGAAACATCGAAAAAGCGTATTTAAAAATAAATAAAACTTGAACAAGCATAAATGACTCCATTTTAATACAGTTACATATTTTAACGTGCAAACTACAAGCAAATAAATGTTTGACTGAAATTTAAAATACGATAACTTTAATATATTATGAGTAGTGATGCCAAAGACATCATGAAATATGTACCAGCAAATAAGAAACCCTTAAAACAAAGTCCCGAACGTTAATTTTCTTGTGAATAAGTATTTTTAAAGTTGTTTAAGAATACGTATTTTGTGTACTTTGCACAAATTTTCTTTTGAATGTGTAATCAATAACAAATAATACAAAACAATACATCTCAACTGATTTTAGTAAAATAGTTTCTGTTCCTAGCTGAAGTTTGTTGAATCAAATCTCTTTTAAAATATATTTTAAAATTAAATTCATAAAGTCTTATTAGTTTCCCCATATATATATATATATATAACTTATGAGTAGCGCCACCTTTTTTTCGCGAAAAAATTTATGCGCAGGCTAGACTTAAACTTGCCACGTGCACACTTGTAAAATTCGTTTGGCTAATGGCTGCATGTCTGTGAGAGAAAAAACATTTTCTACTTGACTGTGCCTATCAAAATTAAGTTATCTCGAAACATAATGTCGGTGACTGGCTGGCAGACACCTAAGACGCTGAGCTAACGTATTTTGCAGTACAACTGGTCGTTGAATATTTTTCGCGAAAAACAGGTGGCCCTACGTACGAGGGAGGAGGCTTATT
>NQII01015319.1:0-16650 GCA_002778355.1 Clitarchus hookeri | reverse complement strand
TGTGTGTGTTATATCAGACGTAGCGAGGCTTCAAGACAGCTCGTAACTTACGTAGCGTGACGCGATCTGGTGAAATATTTTCATCACAATGAAGCGTTCGATCGTCAATAGCTCCGCGTGGTATATAATGTGACAGTTGCAACGCCACGTCAACTTATCGCAAATTAGTACGGCGAGACACAAGCGCTCGCGTAACTTCACTATAAACAATGTGCTACTTCTTGGGGACTCTGCAATGTCCTTGCGAAATATATTTATTTCTTACTTAACTTTTTATAAGATGTTTTTAACAACCATAGATTCTCTTTCAACACAACACCATCAATGGAGAATCGCTCACATTTAATTCTCATAGAGTCATTAACAACACATCCCCCCCTTTCTTAAAGGTCCAAACATTGCACAGGTTTAGCAACTCGAATGGATGCACGGGATCGAAAGGCTTAGAATTCAAATTGAAAATCCTTTTTACAAGGCCGATATGCTCACTGCTGAGATTACTACGATCATATGCAGATATAACATAACATTTTTGAACACCTGTACGATTCCAAGAATATTGAGATTCGTACCATTGGGGACAATTATAATTTTTTCAAAAGCCATGAGTTTCCAAGGTTAGAAAACTTATCTTTATACAGTTATTCGGGAAGTACACAAACATCGGCTCCAGTATCTATTTTTGCTTCCAGGTTCGCTCCGCAAAATATAACTTGAGCTATCTCTCCCATTATTGTAAGACCTCGCGAAATCAATAGCACCTAAAAATGTGGAATCTAGTTCCTCAAGTTCACACAAGAGTTCATTAGTGTCAATAGTTTGTACCAGCCTGCTTTGACAACATTTAGCGACGTGTCCTTTTTTGTTACACGACCTGCAACACACACTCCTCGCTGGACACCGAGTCCTGACATGTGTGCTTGCGTTGCCACACCAAGTCGCAATTCTTTGGAATTTGTTTCACTGGAGAATTTTCATGACAAAGATAAATTGGTTTTAAGATTAGTACCATTGTAAGTTTTTCTAACGGAAACTTTATCAGCAAATACTGTTTGGTCGGATGGGCGGAAAATATTTTCTTGCTGGAATTTCATAGTTTCCGATTGTTTGGCACCAGTAATGGCAGTTTCTCGGGTCAGTGTAGGATTCAAATGCATCTTCTCTGGAAGACTTGTGTCAACACCAACAGCGATTTGATCCCGAAAAGCCTCGTTTTTATAGGCTGGAGGGAAATCACAAATTTTTACCGATGGCATGAAAATCGTTAATGAATGTCTCAACTGACTCTCTCTCCTGTTCGAAACTTGTATGAAATCTATATCTCTCATAAATTAAATACTTAGCGGGTATGAAATGGAAAATGAATTTACCCAACACAGTAAGTAGTATATTTCCTAGCAACGGCCTCACTAAGATTAAAAGACTACAATATGTTCTTCTTTATCCCCCATAAAATGCACTACGGAGTTAACCTGAGTTTCTTCTTCTTCGTTACTCAAGCCTGAACCACAACGAAACCTCGTGAACCTACATTTCTAGTTTTTCCAATCTTCTCCTTTGAAACTGAAAGACTCAGGCGCGGCTATTTGGCAAACTGGATCAGTTTTAAGAGGCATTACGCTGCCGCCATGTAATGTATTTGCAAAATATCTTTATTTGTTACTTAACTTTTTATAAGATGCTTTAATAACAATAAATTCTCTTTCAACACACTACTATCTACNACTGTAGAGTAGTTTTATTTTGTTCAAGTAATCACTGTCAACAGAGACTCCGTGGCGCAACGGTAGCGCGTCTGACTCCAGATCAGAAGGTTGCGTGTTCAAATCACGTCGGGGTCAACATAATTTTATAAACGTTTTCCTTCTTTTCAAGAGTAATAAAACAGCGTACTTAAGATTATTCCTTATTTTAAATTGTGTGAGTACTACAAAAACAGTTTTGTTAATTTTCTGTTACAAGAAATTAAAAAGCACATAACTATTTCGCATTAGAAATGTCTTGCCTCTCAAAAATTTTAAACCTAAATTAAAGTAAAATGATGAAGATATACACAAAAATTCCTTCCACAGAAGCCTACGTTTATTGCGATTCCGTAGCAATTTTTATCGACACGATCATTAGCAATAAATGTCACATTGTGAAATAGTGGAAGAAAAAAAAAACTGTCCATTTTTATTTGTTAGAAAGTGTGCTCAAAACCTTTTAAAACATATAAAGATTATTTGTTAGGCGGCAGCCTAACTGCTACGTGAGATATTCATAGTTAACTTACTTGTAGTAGGCTTTTAATTTCCATAAAACATCCCGATCCACATCAATTTTTCAGTGTGGTTATTTTTTACTAAACGTAATGCGATATGGGAAAATTTAATTCTCGATAGCAATTCAAGCGGGATTAATAATTTTTTCAGTAAATCCATAAATGCTGCTAGTTAATTTTCAAAGTCCTGGGCGTATCGTGCCGCTTCGAAAAGGCACATTAAGAATAAATAACTTTTAATGTAATGATTGCATGGCTATAACTTTCACTTCATAAAATACATTTTGTGAGTGTTTATTTTTTTGTAAATAAGAGTCTTTTGTAGGCCTGTGTTGCATTGGCTTTTCTAAAGAGAAGACTGCATGAATATTACTTAAAGTCCATTTTAATTTTATTAGCATTTTTTATTGGATTTATGTCGCTCCCCATGAGTCAGAAAACAGTTGCTGTTGTGAAAAAGAAAACATTCATTTATCTACGCAATGAGAAAAAAACAGACTAATATTACGTCGATTACTGAGCTGAACACTTAGTATAAACATTACACTTACAAACACATTATCAATAATAGGTACATATTTGTAAGACAACTTAAATAATGCATTAATTCCTGGAGTTATTGAACATATATTGATTAATTAAAATATACAAGACTAATTCAAGGCATAGGCCCTGCACTTTGAAAAACAAATACAGCCAAAGGCATTAAACGTGTGTGTCATTCAACGTTCCCTTAATGTTGTGTATATAAACATGTCGGGTACATTACGCAACAGATCATAAATATTATAGGCAATACATGAAATTAATCAATATTATATAGAAGATATGTGGTTCAGGGTGAGCAAGATGTATATAAATTTGCCACAAATAACATTTCAAGAGCTCCAATTAATAGTATTTTATTTCACATTATAATATGTTAAAATTAATTTTTAAATGCTGAAAATTATTTTGGTTGCAAAATTATTTTGTGAAATGTGTACAAGTAAACGTATTTTATTCACATTGTTATGTTACGTTCAAGAAATTTCTTTCTTAAAAATGAGCTTTAGTTGATTTTGGTATGATATAAATACTGGTTATCGTATTACATGAGAAAATTTAAATTGCTATGTAACATTCAATAATCAATAGGAAGATTTTTGGAGAGACTACGCAACAACAACAACAAAAAAATAAATGTACTTAGAGCCTGAAGTGATTTGAACACGCAACCTTCTAGAACTAGACGCGCTACCGTTGCGCCACGGAGTCACGCAATTACTTTTTTTTTTTAATGTTACTAGTTGTAATCCAACATTCATATTTTAAAAAAAAAAAATTTCAGTGTATTTTTTTAAAAATATTTTACAGCTACATTTTATTTTAGGTTTGGTTTACAGTTGTAATTATTTAGGTTTTTCTGCTTACTGAAAGTAGTACATAAAAAACAAGTATTTACCTACACAAATAATTAGCCTCCTTTCCTCTATTACAATATGCATGCATTCAAGTAATTTTGATGTAGTACTCAGAGAAATAGACAATACAATCTTCTGGCAGATTGAGAAAGAATCTAAGCAGAAATAATTTTCCACGAGATTTTTAATAGTCGCTACAGTATCTTCTAAAATGTAATATAGAAAAGAAAAAAATCTAATTTTTAGGGGTATTTGCTAGCTATAGACACGGCGCATGCGTCAATTTTAACATAAAGAGCACGCCATCTCATTAGGTTGATGACCTATTGAAGAGATTACGATACTACTAAACAAATTGTACTCAATCTTGGAGTGCTAAAATAATAGAAAACATTATACAAATACCGAAAACACATTTGACCCCTTTTCACCATCTTGAAGACTGGATTTTAAGAATTCCTGAAGTTAACTTTTAGGTAACTATTTGCAAGGCCTAAAAGATATCTTTTGAAGCTAAGAACACAAAGATGTCTCGTCGGGTTAATGAGCTATTGAGGAGACCTCGAAAATTTATTTTACCCAGTTTACCCTCTAGGGTTGAATTTCGAAGAAGCTATTCTCAGTGGGTTCTTTTCCGTCCAGCGGTTTGAGCTGTGCGTTGGTTAATGAGTGCGGGAGTGATTCAATTCAGTCGGGACAATTTATTTATACACCGAGATTAGGTGGCTTTCTAGGCAAAATGTGGTGAATTGTTTGAAAAGTTACTATGAGAGAATCCAGTTTTGATTACATTTCAGGTGATATATCAAGCAAGGTATATCAAGGCAATACTAAATAAGTTATCAGTTTTTATTTATAATGCACGCAAGAAGAACGGTCAGCACGCCCAAGCTTGTTTCTAATATAACTTATTTAATTGCCACATAAGTAGAATACGTAACTCATAAATTAACTAGCTAACTCTTTCGAAATTCATTACACCACACTATCTACTCTGTAAAACAATTTGTAATTTTTACTGAGAAATCCTTTGTAGTTTTACAAATTCTTGTAACAGCACAAAGATTTCTCTCGTCAAACTACTTATTTTTTAAAACTACAAGGGGTGTTTGTTAAAACCTCAAAAAATGTTTGTACAATACTGGCCCTTATCCACGAGCTTCAGCAAAATCGCGGACACTGAAGAACGTAAAACCGTATATAGCTGCTTGTGTAAAAATTATGGGTGATGCAAAGTGTAGTTGCAAGTTTGAATAACGTAAAACATTTAAAACAACTCAAATAATCATAATAAAACGACAATTTCAATAAAACGTGACCGTATTATTCATTAACTGTTAATGTTACCTAGATACACAGAACTCTTAAATCGGCTCTCAAGACCTCGTTGTTAAGAGCCGTGAAAACCTCTTAACTGAAAAACATAACTCTTAAAATGAAATAAACGTACCTATTGTTGTTAACAGAATAACGTCATTAATATTTTGTAGGTGCTTGCAGTTATATTTATTAGAAATATCAGTTTTAAGCTCGTAACTCCAGTTACTCTGCCTTCATAGCTCAGGGCTAGAGTGGCCGACTAGTCTTCGGAGGGTCGCGAGTTCGCGGCCCCGGCTACTCCGCGGCAGATTTCCTATTCGCATGCAGCGCACATGCGATCTGTGCATTTGTCACCAAGTCGGTCTGGTTTTGAGCTCGTCTAACGTCAAACACACACTGGTAAACGTCACACACGCTCTGTCCAACGGTAATTGTATATTGGTCAAAAGAGTCCACTTATTAAAAAAAAAAAAAGTTGATCTTGTAGTTGAGGCTGCCGGCCAAGTAATACAAAAGGTAGGGGTTCTAGTCCCCATGCTGGCAAAGTGTAATTTTTTTATTTCGTAAATTATATTTAGAAATTTTTTTTTAGTTATTCTCTGTTATTAATTCATCACA
The DNA here is from genome assembly GCA_002778355.1 of Clitarchus hookeri. Taxonomy (NCBI): domain Eukaryota; kingdom Metazoa; phylum Arthropoda; class Insecta; order Phasmatodea; family Phasmatidae; genus Clitarchus; species Clitarchus hookeri. Next base: position 11,046 of record NQII01015319.1, on the reverse strand, counting down.
TTTGTTTTCTAGAAGAAAAAAAAATAATTTTATCTACGCTTGTCAATAATGTAAGATGTAATACAAGGCTATCATTTGTAATATTACAATTAAATGTTTTTCAGATTATACAAGAAAACTCTTTGTAGTTTTACAAAGATTTTTCTTGACGACTGGGTTTCCAAGGATTCTTATTGTAAAAGTACAAAAATATTTCTTAGAGTGCATAAGAGAGCTCTCACACCGAAGTGACAAGTGGCAGGCGGCAGAAGGCAAGAGGCAAGTGCCAAGTAAAGCTGGGTCTACAATAGAAAACTAAGCGTTAAATTATGCGTTATGACGTGTACAGTATAGTTGAAAATGTGTTATCTTATGTATTGGTTTCCGATGGAACTTAGCAGGTCGTGTGCGTTGTTTGGATGTTATATTTTATATATATCGTAAAACTTGTGAGGCGACAACCAATCAGAACAGAGCAATCTGTGTTGTTGGCGGAAAACTGTTATTTACATAAATGTACGTATAAAATATAAAAAAAATTCATGATCATGCACGTGTTTATGATTACGTGTTTGCAAAAATAAGTTTCTCTGCTAAGATATGTCTGCTTTGAAGTACGCTTGGCTTAAATATGGTTGTGTTACATGAGGTTATGTTAGCAACAAAAGTAAACAAAACAGCATTGTGGTTAGTTTTCTTTGACTGGAATTAAGAATTACCATGTGAAATGTGAATCGTATATACAGAAGACGTAGATCCGTGTGCGAGAATCGCTGTTACTGCATAATTCTTAACGCATAAATATTTTATCGTAAACCCAGCTTAACACGTGGCATGGTGCTTTCAGACAGAAGGGTCAAGACAAGTGGAATGTGGCTTCGTTACTGCTCGGTTCGCAGAATGTTGGATGATGATGTAGATGTTAGTTGTTTGGTTGGAGTGATAATTGCTAGAAAAAAAAAATTAATCAGCTGCACTGTAAACATTTTTGCACTTTTATTTTAAAAAAAAATTGCTTGGAAACCCGGTTTTAAAAATGTGATTCGTGTAAAACAGAATGCAATGAATTCAGTCACTCGTTGGGTACAGTGGAGGGGCTAAAGTATTGCAACCCCGCACTCTCACCTACATTCGATATATTGCACAGTGTTATAAATAAGAGAATGGAAATGATTTAGAAGTTACCGCTGGTGAACGCTAGACACTATTATGCACCCGTCCAATAACAGCTGTTCTTCACTTTCTCTCTCGCAGAAACAAGGGAACAACAAGGGCGACACTGACACGCGGATCACGTGTACCATCGCCTCTATTCGCAAAAAGAGATTGTCTTTTTGTTGAGATGATTTGGGCGGTTCTTAACATCGAGGTCGTAAGAGGTGATAATGGAGCAGCGCCGGAAACGGGAGATCCCCGAGAAAACCCGCCGACCAGCGGCATCGTCTGGCACGATTCCCGCATGCGAGAATACGGGAGTGACCCGGCCGGGGATCGAACCATGTTAGTCTTGGTGGGAGGCGAGCAGTCTAACCGCTGAACCACCGCGGCCCTTTTGTTTTTTTTGTTGTACGTGTTAACTAGAGGGACGTTAAGCGGTGATCCTATGTATTAAATGGTGAAAGTTCATAGCAGAATTTAATGAAAAACCGTATACAAGCTTTACTCACATTTGAAGTAAAAAATTTTTCAGTTACTGCAGTCTGAATAAAGCCATTTCTGACCAGTCTTAAGGGGTTAGCATTAGTGTTTCAGAATGCCGGTTGTCCGCTTAGCTGTATTCCGGACTAGCCCTACGTAGCATTTCTCTCCATATGTGACCAGACTTTGAACACTTTCAGCAGTCTCTTTTGAAACTTGTATAACAAACAAGCTGCAACTCAGGCAGACGTGCGACTTATGGCGCCTTCCTAGTTGTCAAATACCTTCTCATTATGAGCAGTTGTGCCTACTATAATTAAAAAAAAAAACTATGGAATATTTACACATAAATATTTCTTCGGCGCAGAAATGAAAGTCGATATTTGGTCGCCAAGTCATAAGCTTGCTTATTGAAACACAGACGTGGTCGGTGAAAAGTGTGGTTAGCAGAAAATCGCTATAAGCAGCCCTTCTGTTTAAGAAATTATTTTCTCTGTAAAACATTGTCTCAAACAATACCAACAATGCTGTATGTTTTCCGAACATATTCCTGTGTTAAAACCCTTTAGTTACCATTTAAATTTCTGAAGAAAGAGAGCAGATGCGAAGCTGGATAATGCTATTTTCCATTGCCGCTTCCTTACGGCTGGGTGTGACCTTGAGCGGTTTACAATTTTTTTTTTACCAGGGAGGCTACTTAAGTTTACTTATTTACAGCGGAAAACTATTTTTTCATGTGTATCAGAAATTAAAAAAAAAATACCTTCGGCTTGCCACCGTCTCCTGTGTTCAGGAAGCCTTTCATGTGCGACTGAACTGATTACATAACACACTGCTCGCAGCGTCCTTGCTGCCAAGGTCACACCACCAGGACACTCTGTGCGGTCTGCGGTTCGCTGCGCGAAAAATGGCCGTCGACGAAATAAAACTGCTTGTTTCAACACGTGCTGTGTAAAAACGCATTTGGCTTCGAAACTGCTTTGTTTTTCGTTCCTTTACAAAAAAAAAAAAAAAATGCAAGTGAGATATTACTTAACTTTACGTTTCACCTTCCCTGCATTTTTGAGAAATGACATATAATCCATCCATGGTTCGTTCAAACTTTTCAGAAGTCCTGCTGAAGTCATACTTCCGGAAACAAAGCTTAACCAGTCTAGAAAATTATTACACCAAAAGGACAACGCACAGCAAACGTGCACACTCAGTGTAATAACATTTTGCCTAAGAACTATTTCTTACTAGGCATTACCAACATTCATCTTTATTCCCTATTTTTATTCGCATTAATAACAAATGAAATATTTTGATATTTAGATAAAATATAAGTAAATTTGTAATTTAACCAGAATTTAGGTACTTATATGTTAGCAGAAGTATGAAACGCTTGCGGTAAATGACATATTTAGGAAATAACCGAACACGCCATACATGGGGTGATTTTTCAAAGGTTCAAAAAGTGCGAAGAAACCGCGAAAAAACTCTACAAAGTGTTTCCGAACAACACCGCCAAACTCCGCCAGAAAATTATAAGAAGAAATCTTACGTAGTATTTTCACTTAAGTGATTATTAAGGGAGCTATACGCCCCCAAAAATACAGTTTTAAAATTCTTTTAGTTGGAAATATGTATCAGCAAGTACTTGCAACGAAGTAACAAATCTGTGAATTGTGAATTGTAAATAATTTAAATTCGCAGATAGCCCAAATTTACGACCTTACACCTACAATACAGGGGTGAAGTGCATAGAAAGTAACAAATCTGGTTTTTTGAGTCTGGCGTGAGAAAGGATATTTCTAAAACGAGACAACTACAAAATAATGTCTAAAGCAAAACGTAGACAAGATTGGTTATAATAATTCTATAGTAAAAATTTGTTAGGATGTGTAAATTATACTTGAAAATGACAGAATCTAAACAAACAATCTCTTGATTTTTTCTTGTATGAAATTTTCTCCTTGTTAGTTATTTTCATATTTTGCTTTGATTCTCGTTTTTATCTAGCTGCAAGACAGCTAAATATTTTCTATACTTGGTGCATTAAATTTGTTGCAGCTGTATGAACGCTAAGGAAAATTAATTAAAATTTTTCTAAAACTATATATACCTATATGCATATACACATATACACATACATAAACATACACACATATGCATACACATACACGTATACACATATAGACATATATGTATACATATACACATTTGCATACACATATATACATATATACATCAACACATATATATATACAGAAACACATATACAAATGTACATATATATATATATATATATACATATATTCGACTCCACGATTTTGTACATGTACTAGCACTGTTGACGCTGGTAAGTAATTAGACGGTAATTATAACATGATTTGAATAAGATGATTACGATCCATAAATGTAAACACATAGTTTACATTTAGACATAAATGTAAATGTAGTAAAAAGGCGGTAAGTTTAACGCTGCACATCACTAAGTTACAGTATACTGTACAGTTTATTTAAAATACTACTTTTAGGCTTTATATGTTACATCAGATTTGTAGGTTTACTGTACGAATATCCTTTGAGGGTTGATAAGATTTGAATGGCATTGNATTTATATGTTACATCAGATTTGTAGGTTTACTGTACGAATATCCTTTGAGGGTTGATAAGATTTGAATGGCATTGATAAAACCACATTCAACAACAACAACAAAGTGTTCCACAAAACACTCGCTTTCCGTAAGTTTCTAAGAAAATTGCAAATGAAAGTTCAAAAGACTGCACTGAAATATACTTTCTATAAAATCATAAGTCATTAATGACTTTTAAAGCGATTTGCAATCACTGTGTTGATGGAATCGAATGAATAGACTACGAGTTTAACATAAACGTAGCCTACTTTTCTTGTCTCGTTTGAAGAACTTGCAGAACCTTCAACAGCGAGCCTTTTATTGCGCGGGGATATTTATTGTAGTTATAGTTGCTGCTACTCTTTGGTGCCACGAGACAGAGGGCACAAATTACTATAAAAATCGTTTGGAAAACAAGGGACCGCGGTAATAAAGCTGCATCGAAAACGATTTTGTTTTGTTTTAAAGAAAGTAAAAGTATGTATCTACAGCACTATAAAACTGCTTTATAGACCTCTTGTCGATGAATGACAGTTTGCGAATGAAAATTTCAAACGGGAGCTTTCAAGAAAATTAAAATGGTTTATAATTAAGATGTTATGCTTTTCGAAATGTTATAAGAGTACGAGATAACATTATTTTGTAAGTTCTAAGACCAAAATTTTGGAATATTTGTTGATTTTGTAGTTTCTAGTCCTTATTTTCGAAAAAAGTTAGCAACTTTTTATTCGACGACTTTTCATTCTATATGTTACTGCTCTATATGCTGGTCCCTGGAATTTAAGTTTACAGTCGAAAACACAAACCCCATCGAATTATGGTAAGTAGGAAAGGATCTGGTTTTGATGGTACATCCCAGTTTTTCGCGCACTGCGCGACCTTTCCCACTCCTAAAGATACAGTCGTAAGTGATATTACAATGCACGTTTTTCTCCCAGCAAATACTTTAAGCCACGAATACTTCAAACATATTATTCGATCTCTAATTGCCATGTAGATTTTTACTTTTATTTTATATAGATTTTTAAATGTAAGTTAGTCGATTTAAATTAATTACATGTTTACACTAAACATTGAATATACACTGAAGGGCCAAAAAAATGGCTACACCTGCCTAATATCATGTAGGGCCCCCGCGAGCACTCAGAGGTGCCGCAAGACGACGTGGTATGGACTCGACTAATGTCTGAAGGTATGCACGAGGCAATTCACACCATGAATCCTGCAGGGTAGTCCACAAATCCAAAGCAGTGCGAGGCGGTGGAGAGCTCTTCTGAACAGCACGTTGCAAGGCATCCCAGATATGCTCAATAATGTTCATGTCTGGTGATTAAGGTGGCCAATGGAAGTGTCTAAAGTCAGAAGAGTGTTACTGGAGCCACTCGGTAGCAACTCTCGACGTGTGGGGGTGTCGCATTGTCCTGCTGGAATTGTCCACGTCCGTCGGAATGCACAATGGACATGAATGGGTGCAGGTGATCGGACAGGATGCTTACGTATCTGTTACCTGTCAGAGTCGTATCTAGATGTATCAGGGGTCCCATTTAACGCCAACTGCACACGCCCCATACCATAACAGAGCCTCCGCCAGCTTGAACAGTCTCCTGTTGACATGTAGGGCCCATGGATTCATGAGAATGTCTCCATACCCGTACACGTCCATCCACCAGTTACAATTGGAAACGAGACTCGTCAGACCAGGCAACGTGTTTACAGTCATCGACAGTCCAATGGCGGTGTTGGCGGGCCCAGGCGAGGCGTAAAGCTTTGTGTCGTGAAGTCAACCACGGTACACGAGTGGGCCTTCGGCTCCGAAAGCCCATATCAGTGATGGTCCGTTGAATAGTTCGCACGCTGGCACTTGTTGATGCCCCAGCATTGAAATCTGTGCCAATTTGAGAAAGGGTTGCACTTCTGTCACGTTTAATGATTCTCGTCAGTCGTCGTTTGTCCCGTTCGTTCACGATCTTTATCTGGCCACAGCGATGTCGAAGATTTGATGTTTTACCGGATTCCAGATATTCACGATACACTCGAGAAATGGTCGTACGCGAAAATCAAAATTGTATCGCTACCTCGGAGATGCTATGTCCCATCTCTCGTGCACCGACTACAACACCACGTTCAAACTCACTTAAATCTTGATAAACTGCCATTGTAGCAGCAGTAACCGATCTAGCAACTTTGCCAAACACTTGTTGTCTTATGTAGGCGCTGCCGACCGTATCGTGTTACTCTGATTGGTTCCATACTTCTGTTTTTTTGCATACGCACGCCTATAGAATTTTTGTTGGCTCTCCAGTGTATATGTATATAGATATACACATATACATATACTCAACCACATGAAGAACAATCAAATTGTTTTGTTGCGTATTTGTACAGTGTGCATGACTGTATTTCCTGGGAATGTTGGTTACAGTCAATCTCCAAACGTAGTAATTGTTTTTGGTTTATAAATAAAATGGATTGCTTGTTAATGTGTATAGTGGGTAGTCAAGAAAGGGATACGTATAACATTGGTGTGAAGCTATCTACATCCAATATTTAGTTCATTCAAGTCATTTTGCATTTCGCATCTGTAGATATTGTAAACAGAAATGTTAATAATTATCATTTTTTTGATAGTTGGGTCAGGTTCCGTGGCTCCTTGTAACTGGACCGAGGTTCAGTATGATGTTTAACGGATAACTGGTGGTGGATTGGCTATGAGAGTGCCGTTCACAATGGATTATTTTCTACGAGGACATGTGAAGACACAGGTTTACCAGACGTCAGTAAACACTGTGGAGGACCTCGCTGAACGGACTGTTATTGCCACTGGTTGTGCAGAAGATGACGTGATGATTTTATATTGTACACTTTAGGCGAAATGATCATAACAAGTACGATTTTACTGAAACGCCTCACTCGAATACGAATATGTAACCAGTCTATACACGCGAACCAGTTTTTTATTGTTGTTCATTAAAGCCCCTGCTTTATGTTAAGTGTCGGAAGGGAGGGAGCAGATCGGCATGTGAGTAAAAATAACCTAACTTTACACAAAAAAATTGTACACAAACGTATAATTCGGGATAGACGTTTTGTACTGGGATAAAGGAATTCGTGATATACGAAAATATACGTGTTGTACTGTAAGGTGGTGCCCCAGCCAGCAATGCCACCCATAGAAATTTACTACAATGGAATGATATTGTCTGATATGTGTAACTAGATATTTATCGCCTTACGTGCCCTGATGCCCAGAAGTTCAATTGTATATATATATTCCTTTGAAGCTCTTTTCCCATTGTTACGTCAGGGAATAAGAATAATTGACGTAAAAACCGCGCCACCTTCTTCGAGCAGCATGCTGGGTGTAGCGGCGTTCCACATCCAGTGGAATGAACAATATTCCAGTTCATTTGCGTAACGTCTGAAATCTAAGATTTATTTTACATTGAAATTACGCATTGAAAATGTAAAAAGAACCCTGTAATTTATACATGGCTGAATATAAAACAATAATCNTTTACATTGAAATTACGCATTGAAAATGTAAAAAGAACCCTGTAATTTATACATGGCTGAATATAAAACAATAATCGCAGTTGTATCACAAGTCTTTGTAAATATTTAATTAGTAAATATACTAGGTAAATAATTCTTTGTTAATTGAACTAATATCTTGATTTGTATTAATTATACAATTTTTTTATATTATTATTACAAATTTGAGGTTTGATAATTTTACCACTGGGAATGTAATAAGAGTCTGACAGTTCACTTTTATAACGGGGAACTTTTTATGGGGAGCTTTGATAAGGCAAATGGGAATGTGGGTCGTATAAGATATCGTTGGATAGATCGTCTAAAAGGAAACAATATTCACCAAGACAGGCTATTCTCTGACGTGCATTGTTTACGCACAATAAAATAAATCATTTAAGCATATCGTTTGTGACGTGCGTAGTTTACGCACAATGGAAATTTATCGCAAACTTGTTTTCTTTATTACAACCAAACGGAAATTAACGAAACATGTTGTGTTTCTGCGTGCATACCTGTTTTACGTAGAATCAAAAGGACGTCGGGTGTACTGTAAATACCGGTATGGCGTTAGAGAACTACCGTGAACTGGGAACTGGGAACATTCATTCACACACAGCACTCTTAATAAGTGTTCTAAATGTCGACCACTCTGTATCAACTGTTTGTTAAAAAAAAATATTGGCCGACTCATTACGAACGTTATACTAGGCCAACCCTGATTTTTATTGATATTTGTTACAAATATATTAGGCCCGTTCAACAGCGAGAATAATAAGCATATGTATCACTGACCCGGACGCGTAAATATTATTTCATCGGAGTTCTACCCACAACGCATAATACACGGAAAGGATTAATAGGACTGGCTTTACTAAACTTTCACCATTACATAATATATATCAAATTAATTCATTGACTTGTATGCCAAGAAACAGCAAAGGAGTTTAGAATTTGCTTCGTGAGGCATACTGTAAAATAAACCCGTCGTTTACTTTAGAAAAATTGTGGCAATCAATGAGGTAATATTAATTTTGACTGAAAATATTTTTACTCAAGATGTTAACTGTACTTGCAGTTGAGTGTGGCACTCAGTAAGACACATGCGAGAGTACAAACAATTGTTCTAGCTAACATGAGTGGAAAGAGAGGCCGCGGAGGTGGAGTGCTCAGACTACTTATCACCTCTAACCACGGAGGGAACCGGGCTGGTTAATGTGGGTTAAATCCCGAGTTTCTCATGTGGGAAACGTGGCGAACGTTGCTGCTGCCCTGTTGATTTTCTCGGGGTACTTCCATTTCTCCCAGCACTGCATTTGGTCGCTGCTCCATTATTCATCCCACTTCGCTCTCATCAGCGCTGCCGACCTCTCGTGGCGCAGTCTGTTGGTACGCCGCCGGTCTGAGGTGTGGGAGGTTCTGTGTTCGAATCCTATGTAAGGCAGGGGTGATAATTTTAGTTATGTCATAAGTTAGTTTGTAAGCCGTCCACTGATAAGCCTTCAGTCATAACACCGGAGGAAGTTAATAACCCCCTTCCAATCAACCTCATCAGCGCTGAAGACCTTAGCCGTTAAGCGCCGCCTATCTCTCTCACTATCGCTACGAGTTGAAAAATATCTTGAGGAAATATCTGACTTAAATACGTCTTTAAAATCAGACCAATGCATGGCTTACCAGGACGAAAACGGCGATGCAATGCTTGCCGGGTGATCGATTCCGACACTATAACTAAGTGGTCTTAGTGACCAATAACACGATTGAGATAAATGAGGTGGTCTTCGAACGGGTATACGACCACGCAGCTAGCATGGCAGGTGGGGGTCCGCGGCGACTGGCGGTCATCTTAGGTGTGGGCTGAAATCTCCGGGCAGTACATCTGGTCACCCCTGATGTGCCAGTATGCTGATTTTGCTGCCAAACAAAAATATATCATCTAGATCTGTCAATTAAAGCAAAAACAAGACAAGTATCGATTTCGTTACTTTCATTTTATTCCCCTATCCCAAAGAAAATATCCGATAATACAAACTTATTCACGTATAACTCACGGCGGTGTTCCCGAAACAGCCATACACCAACATTTTTCTTCGAGAACTCCCCCATCCCCCTCCCAGAAACTTAACTTTAGATCCGTGCCTCTGGTGACATTTTTGCCGTATTGCAAGTGATGTTAGACACTGCAGCACTTATTTTCAGTTTTCGTTCATTGTAGGTTTTAGCATTATATATAAAATAACTATGACAGTTACAAGTGACAAGTAGAGAAGGAGGGGGCGGTTACCCCACCACTTTTAGCCAGCAGGGGCGTCGCCCTTCCCCCTTTCCACAGGTGGTCGGCCACTAGTTCAGTTTGTAATAAGTATAATTTATGGAAACTTATTGCATTATTTCTTTCCAAATATAAAGGTACGTGAATGTGTTAATTTATTTGGTTTTGTAAATATGGTAATACGAATTTGATTCAGAACTTTGAGTTATTTAGGATGCTTCTATAATTCGCATTGACTTTTCAAGCAGAAATTCAGTACTCTATTTTTTTTTTATATTTTCAATTCGTGTTGTTTAAAACCTTGGTTACAGAACATTTGAGCATCTCCCTCCCTTCTTTTCGCTCCATTCACGGGAAACTAAAATTCTGTGTCTATGATGTACGATGACAGTTAATGTATGGCTTATTTTTATTTAGCGTACGGGTATTTATATTGAGTAAAAAATACAGATATTGAATTTTATCTTAGCTCATTCAAATATCACTGTATTTATAATTTGATACATTCCAAAAATTAATGATAAAAAAATTATGCTCTTCTTGTCGACCATGTCCCCTGCGATGGCAGCGGTTGCACAACTAACGTCTTTATGAAGTCGAATGTTGCTCCTGCCACTCCTGTACAATTTTTGACTTTATACTGCCGAAGCTAACTAGCGGGTCTTTGCAGCTGAAAATATATGCTGTGGCGCGATTATCATTCACTTTTCTTTTTTATCGGTAGCCGCTTTACGTCTTTGAAACAATAAGAGGAGTGGAAGTTATCAAAGCACAAAGTGTAGCGGTCAGGTCAGAATATCGTAAACTCCACATTAATTATTAGCCTTAGCATTCACGTTGTTTGATAACCAAAACTTGATTTTCTTAATTTTCTATTCGTAACATGTTCATCAACGAAATCTGGCTATAGAGGTCCGCAACTTAATAAGTTCAATTTGCTGGAAATTTAAAATTATATTTTACAGATATTAATAGCACAGTGCTGTGAACATAGAATAAAACTGACAG